>OMNM01034668.1:0-49411 GCA_900302745.1 Parablennius parvicornis | reverse complement strand
GTGTGTGTGTGTGTGTGTGTGTGTGTGTGTGTGTGTGTGTGTTTGTGTGTGTGTGTGTGTGTGTGTGTGTGTGTGTGTGTGTGTGTGTGTGTGTGTGTGTGTGTGTGTGTGTGTGTGTGTGTGTGTGTGTGTGTGTGTGTAAGAGATGCAAACTGTTCTCACATTAGAGGGATACAGAAAAATCATATTGAACAGGAAGTTGAAACCAACAGGACCAAAAAACAGAAAGTTGGTTATTAGTCGCCATACCTGAAAACAGAGAGGAGAAACATTCAGCAGCTTTATTCACACATCTCCTCTTTCAGGAAAATAATTCAGCTAGACCTTAAAAGTCAATAAAACGTTTAAATACGGAACTATCTGTGAATAAATAGCCAAGTTCAGGATTTGTTTGATATAAAAAATGAGTCTAAATCGCAGCATAATCCACATGTTCAGGTTTCTTTAAGAAAGGGTCAAACTACCTCACAACGTTTGTTGTGACTTAATTAAGATTGTGTATTTTATTTACCCTTAGATGCATAAGTGGGGTCAAAAACAATCCCAAGGGTTGTTATTCTTCAAAATCTTTAAAATTAAAAGTTTCTATATTTTCGTTTTCCAAGCATTCCTCATGAAACAAGCTTGTGACATGAGGTCATTTTTGGTTTTCAAAAATTCCTCAAACATTTTAAGAAAGTGCAGCTTTTGTAATCACAACTCCTCTTTTCCACAGGCAGGGTCAAAAATGACCCCCCCAAGCATGGAATATCACGGGTTTGTCTTCAGACCTTTTGACTCTTCTCAACACAGTAACATTTACTGTCACATTCACACGGCTGCTGCAGCAGTCTCACCACCCAGGAGGTCATTTCACACAGCAAACGTACATATAAGCACTATCTTCCTTTATGAACTTGTAATAACTCTTACTCTTAGCCTATTATACAAATATCGACTATTCTGTGTGAGTGAGTGAGTGAGTGAGTGAGTGAGTGAGTGAGTGAGTGAGTGAGTAAGTGAGTCCAACACAATGAACCACAAGGGCTCTTAGTTGTCAAGAGTTCCCTCCCAGGAATATTCTGACAAGTCGGTCAGAGCCTTCACTGGGGTTTAACACCGTCTCCCCAATAGATGCATGGAAACCGTTTATCACTGATAATATATTTGACGAAGTGCTGACATGCACAAACATGGAGGGATAAAGAGTAGCAACAGACATAGGCAATGAGTGTAAAAATGTCAACAATGACAAGCTCCTGGCCTTCAATGGATTGACCATTCTTGAAGGAAAAGAAAACTGGGATGTCCCATTCCATCAGCTCTCTGGGAGCCTTCTAAATGATCCTCTGAGCAAGGCTACTATTGGAAGATTTGAAGATATTTGCTGTTTGTTGGACCAGTGCCTACTGGAAACACACCACATGGCAGCCTTCAGCAACATAAAATATGGGACCTGTTCCTGGTCGCCTGTAGGCAGAAATTCACCCCCAGTGATTGTGTCACAGTGGATGAACAACTTGTGCCATTCAGAGGGAGGACCAAGTTTCTGTAGTAAATGTTGAGCAACCCCACCAGTTATGGCACAATGATCCATGAAATGTTAGAAAAAGTGATAAATGAGTGTATCAAAGATTAAATCAATCTATTGTTGACGCATAAATAATTAAAAATCATCATCTTGAACCAAAATTAAAGAAATTTCTCAAGTCTATTGCAGAAATGCATTGATTCTAATTGGGGTCATTTTTGACTCCACTGGTGGAAGAGTCTGGGGAATGGTAGGTCATACATCCAAGAGATAAAAACACAAAAACTACACTTTGGAATTATTTTCCAGATAAGGACCTAAATGAGGCCACTCGAAGGAAAAAACTCCTAAATTATTCTGACGTTCATCTCATTGTTTTGCCACAGGATGTAAGTTTTGTTTCTAATGACTTGTTTTGGTTGTTTTATGTGTTGGAGCAAAACAACGACTTTAACATGTTCAAGATGGCCGCCTGGTAATGAGGCAAGACCTTTTTTGTCAACGATATTATCAAACGTAATTAACTTTATTTATATTGTCTTTTAGATATGATTCAAAGTTGAATAGTATATAAATTATTTATATATTCCATGTATAAATATAGTAACGTGTTCAAAATACACTGGAAATAAAGGAACAAGGGACGTATGGATGGATGTATGGAGGGATGTATGGAGGGATGTATGGAGGGATGGATGTATGGAGGGATGGATGTATGGAGGGATGTATGGAGGGATGGATGTATGGATGGATGTATGGAGGGATGTATGGATGGATGTATGGAGGGATGGATGGGAGGATGGATGGAAGGATGGATGGATGGGCTAATAAAGTGCTATAAGTGCAGTGTGAAGATACAGAAAGCAAAATAATTAAATGTTTGTATTTTCACATAATATTCGACAAAGTGTGAACTAACCAGCATGATTTAAATGATCTAAAAGGCCATTTTCACTCACCTGGTAATTTCTTAGAATCAAATCTGGGTTAAAGTAGAGCTGAAATGGTGTGATAATCTCAAGTTGCTGCAAAAGGGAAGATAAAAACAAAGATGGTGTTACAGGCAGAAACAAAAGCGAGAGGAGAACCACATGATTGACTTCCAGAAACCCCCACACACACACACTTGTGTTGAGTTGAACATGTTTAGCAGCTTGTAGCCGTACTGAGACATCGTTGAGGGTTTTGACAGATCCTCAGAGCAGCGGAGAACCTGTTGAGTGTCGGGCAGGGAGGTGTCTCTGGGCCATTAGCCCCGGAGCAATGTTAGCAGTGTTGACGTAAACCGTCACTAACTCATGGGGCAGACAGTGTAGACGGCATATAGCAGCGGTATACTGTATTGCCTCGGAGCTGTGGCTTTTCACCAGGTTACAGTTTGTGCACAAACCTTTCTTTAGACAAAGAGTCCACCCCCACAACGCAGACCGAAAGTCCAAAATGAACGAGAGAAGAAGAAAAGCATGACAAAGAACAAACCCCGCTCATTGAATGGTCCAGACTGAAAGTGGAAATCCCACTCCTTTAGAAACAAGCAACCGTGATATATTGGGTACGTCGGAATAGTTCAACCCCGTGGAGGACGTCACGGGGTTAAGGAAAGGTGCTAGGAGACTTCCTAAAAGAGTTGGGGAAAGGCGATCACGTTGTTTTAACAATCAGACCGGACTTCCACTGGGCAACGTCATAATAAGGTCACTGACGTCTGTCGTGGTGAAAATAATAGTAATTTCTGAAAATGGACTACAAAAAGCACATTTATAACACTTTCCCCTGTGCCTCTAACCGCTGACATGATCTCAAATATCACAAGGTTTGAATTGAGGTGAATAAATAGCCAACCAAACTGAGAATAGGCTGCACAAAAAGTTTACTTTACTGTTTGTTTTAAAACATCTGCACAACATTCATAGTTGGTATCGCACTTTTAGATTATTTAAAGTTGTTCAAGGAATAGCATTGCATTGGTAACTTACATAACGTGCATCCTTTCAGTCATTGTGAGTTTCCCTGAACGTTGAGATGAGCAGGTCCCTTTAAATGTTGTTGCAGCAAGGAATTGTGGGGCAGCATGATCTCGTCTCATTTGCTAAAGAGTGCGTCAGCGTTTCCTATGCTAAAGGAGGTTATAAAGGAAGCAATGAGCCTCTGAGCTTTTAGAGAATTTGAACGTTCCTTATTAAGACGGTCACTTCCGGGGGTTAAGGAAAAGTGGAAAGGAGATAGGAGGGACTATTCAGACACACCCAATGTCTTCAGACCAGATAACAATGAGAGTCTTCCTCACTACTCCACGACTGCACACAAGATATTTTCTACATCTGCCTTTTCGGAGTTATACTTTTAACTTTGTTTGTTTACTACCCAGAATAAACTGCGCTCTATATAACGTTCCTGATGCCTTCACATTTTCCATGAACCAGACCTCTGTCACTTGTGGCTGCTAGTGCAAATTATATCAGGTCGGCAATTAACGGGATTACTTTTGGTCGGTGTAACCACAGCTACTGTGGCGAGTCACATTTCTAATTACTCCTTATCTAAAAAATAAGTTAGGTTGTTCATTTTAAAAAAGCAGAAAAGTGTATTTAAGGTAAACATACTTATATTGAATTTACTCAAACTTTTAGAGTTGCTCAGCAGGCTGTCATTTTGCTCATCATGCCCAACAGCGAGCAAACAGGGCTGAGGCACCGTCTACGGGACACAAAACAATCCTTTTTCTTAGAAAGTTTCCTCATCCACACAGCCACATGAAAACTACTCAAAATGATGTAGTACATATGCCAGGCCTGTAGGTGGTGCTGTAACTCCACTACAGAAATTCGCCATAAGCAGAACAAAGCATGACACACAAAAAAACGGGAAATGGACAAATCTGAGATTTCATCTCATTAAAGAAACTAGCTTCAGTATCTCCAGCATCAGCATTGTGGCGTGGCCATGTGCTAACATAAGTTTGTCACTGCTAAGGACGCCATATGCTAAAAACACTCAATACTGCCACCCAGTGGACAAACGTGGTCGCATATATTTAACATACTGTGCCTTTAAAGAGGCTCTCAATAATTAGTATGAGACGTATTTAAGTCTCCATACAGCAGCTTGCTGACATAAACTGTAAATAAAGATGAAGGTATGTCATGATGCCTGAGGACAGAGGTACTAAATCTACTTTTGCGTGTTTGGCTGGATTTTATCTCAGTGTGTGAGCGTTCTGAGCAATGAACGTCTCATTTAGTCGTTTCTAGGGTTTAAGAGGGGCCGCAGCTCGGCCACTGGGAGTTGAACAACGCTGTCAGCCCACTCTGCCCATCTTTTCCAGCGACTTACACACATCTCTCCGCTCACAGCCCCCGGAGCTAAACCACGGCTAGCCGCCAAGAAGCGAGCTCACCCCGGCCGCGAGCAATAGCAGCGAACCGGAGGAACCTCCAACAGCACGGGCACGATCTGGAGTCTTACCACTGCCGCTGTGGTGAGGACGCAGGCCGTGGTGTATGCTCTGGTGACAACAGGGATCTGTAGGTACTCCTGTTGTAGTGTCTGATAAGCCATTTTGGGCACACAGGAAGCTTCCGGCCCTTACCTGACACGTCATTGAACAAAACGAAGCGTGATGCGTTCACGTGCGTGGGAGAAAACCGGAAACCAGAACGTCTGACGCAGCCGACGGAGGGTGGTCTGAGCGCTGAAAGTTTTCTTTTTTTAAAAAAACAATGTAATGTTGGAAATTCTCTTGACTCCGTTTCTTTGTTTTCAAAACCTTCAGGTCTAAAGTTAAATATTAAAAAGTGTGAAATTCTGCCTTTTCATACATGCCAACTGAACAATATTTCATCAATTAAGAGCTGAAAAAGAAGTAAAATATTTGGGGTTTATTGAAAAAAAAATGCTACCAGAAAAGAGGATTTTAATATTTCTAATCAGTTAACGGACATTAAAAAAAAAAAAAAAAAAAAAAAGCTCTTGGCCATTGGTTAACCGGGGATTTGATCATTTAATTTCATTTTCATTTTTATTAAGATCCTATTAGCTTCTGAATTTTCTTGTTTATAAACATAGTGCTGCAGAGAAATTAAGTCTGTTAAAAGTAATTTGGATATACCAAGTGTTCAAATATTGTTCAGCAATGTGGCTCAAATTTTCAAGATAAATCACTTGTGCATGTGAAGATTAATTATTGGGTTATAAGTATTAATATTATAAACGATCAAGTAATTTAAATTAAACAACTGGGCACCGCCTTGTAAACATATACAGTTATGATCAATTTATAAAACATACGAAATTAACAATGAAATATTCAAAGGCTCAATAATGATGGCTTGATGATGTGAGCAGCTTGAATTAATTGAATATCAACGCAAATCTACAAGACGTTAAACATAACAAGGGGGTCACTTTAAATGTTGTTGCTGCAATTAATTGTGGGGCAGCTTTCCTTTCTTTTTCTTTTTTTAACTGAATACAAAATAGTAACAGTAACAATTTCACAGTTTCAGACCATCATTCAATGAGAATTAAAGCTCAATCCTTATTTGTTAAATGGCCAATTTCTCCACAAGTGAAGGAGACTCATTTAAAAAACAATAAATGATCCTGTGGATCAATTTCTTGAAAGGTTTGAATTTGATGTCGACCCTTGTGTTGTTTGTAACCTAGAGGCTGAGACTGTTTGCCTTTTGTTTTTTTAACTGTTGCTATTTGCAGGTATTTTGGACAGATGTCCGTAATTGGATTAATTTAAAGCTCAATATTCCCCCTTTTCAGATTACACACATTGTATATTATATGGATAATTTGGACTCGTTTTAATCTACTGTCATAAATATTTTAGTATTTTTGGCCAAATACCCTTTTCTTTGCTGTATATGGTAGGGGAATACACCTTATTTATCTTTGGCTATGAATGAATTTAAAATATATTACAGCTTCCTAATAACTTTGAAATACTGAAAGACTGCATGGATCACCAACCACCAGCCATCATCATTGAGCCTTTGAATATTTTATTGTTAATTTCATATGCTTTTATAAATTGATCATATCTATATATGTTTACAAGGCGGTGAACAGTTTTTTAATTTAAATTACTTGATCGTTTATAATATCAATACTAACAACCCAATAATTAATCTTCACATGCACAAGTGATTTATCTGGAACATTTGAGCCACAGTGCTGAACAATATTTGAACATTTCATGTATCCAAATTACTTTTCACAAACTTAATTTCTCTGCAGCACTAT
This sequence comes from Parablennius parvicornis, assembly GCA_900302745.1. Taxonomy (NCBI): domain Eukaryota; kingdom Metazoa; phylum Chordata; class Actinopteri; order Blenniiformes; family Blenniidae; genus Parablennius; species Parablennius parvicornis. Next base: position 42,648 of record OMNM01034668.1, on the reverse strand, counting down.
GTTTATAAACCAGAAACCCACATTTCAAGCATCATTGTTACTTTTTTCTGGGGTCATTGACTTTTATAAATAAAATCTATTTCAGTATTTACCCACTGACATTACACAGTGACTGCTGCATGTGGAAGTTCATTAAAACCACAGTTTGATTCAGTGACACATCTCTAAGCCAGTTTAAGACCTTGCCGTGAATCCAGTGTGTGGTCTGTAGTGAAGAGTGGCCTGTTGTGAGTCCAGTGTGTCTGTATCCAACTCAGTTTGGTCTGTAATGAACCCAGTGTAGCCTTTAGAGAATCCAATGTGTGTTTTGTAGCTAACCCAGTGTCCGGTCTGTAGTCAACTTAGTTTGTGGTCTGTGGTGAAGAGCAGGCTGGAGTGATTCCAGTGTTTGTCTGTACTGAACTCAGTTTGGTCTGTACAAGTCCAGGTAATAACACTGACATGATGACCAAATGGAGCAGTCTCTTTGCTCCAGAAAAGCACAAACATTACTTTTATTACTCAGAAAAATATTTTTGTTATAAATCTATTTCTTTGTGGCTGCTGGACCTCATATTGAATCACGTTAATGTACATTTAAAGCAATTTGTTTGTGTTTGAAGCTGAACTGCAGTTTCAGATCAAACCTAAGAAAAGCTTAAACACGTCAGCTATTCGAGTCACAGCAGGCTTTAGAGCAGATCTGTGACTGTGCTTCATGATATTAAGAGTATTGTGATGACGTATGACATGAGATGAGACGAATACACTGATGTTGATGTCCTCATGCTTACGGATTGCTACTCCCCAATAATGAGGCTGGTGAAGGTCATGGATTATTATCTAGCTTGGGCATGTCTCTGTGGTGGGGTTTTCATGTTCCTCCTGTGCATATTCGGATTTTCTCCAGATCCCCTTCACAGTCCAAAAATATCTACACGGACTTATCTAAAGATCTCACTTATATATCAGTAAAAACCACAGAAACCTGCTACAGTACCTCAGAAAATCCTCCATTACTACTGTATTTCACTGACAGAGCAAGAAAAAGAAAGAAAGATGTCCACAGCAACATTGAAAGTAGAACTAGAAAATAGAGAGTTCAGTGTGTGAGAAACTGGTGAAAAGCAGAGAAACCTGGTTTCCTCGTCACCTGCAGCTGAAATATGAATCCTTTGTAGGGTAAAGGGATCGTTGCTTGTCTTCTTTTGCACAAAAAACCCACAATTGTTGCAATTGCAACAACAGTGTTACAATTACAATACATCGTCAGTAGGGTAAAACTAACCTGTCCATCTACAAAGTCTGATTGGTAAAGTGATATTCTGCCTGGCTCTGTTATTAAACACACAAGTGGATGCTTCTTCTGCTACTGGTATTTATTTGAAAGGCTGCAGTATTGAAACAGACATGAGAGAAAGGCAAAATGAGCGAAGAGCTGTGACTGTGCAGAACAAGAGTGTGAAATCAAACACGGAACACCTTTGTGTTCCACTCCACTCTGAAGAACGGTGTGTATGTGCTCTTTACAGAACAGAAACGAATGAGTTCGGTGCGGTTTTGTCGGTGGTGATTCAGGTCTGCAAAAGGAAGACGGCCTTTTATCAGAAGAAGAATCCAAACTTAGACACGATGCACAAAATGAGGTGTTTGTTTTCTTGTGGCGTGACGAAACAATTCACTTTGCTTCATTTCTTTCTGTATCACTTCCTCTGCCGTTTGATTGTACAGAGACCTTTTACAAAAATAAAGTTGATGTGCAACAGTCCGGGAATCACGACGAGGTCACGCCAAGTAAACATTTCAGAGCATCAACGAACAGCAAAGGAGATTTATAATGCAGACGTCCCTTGGCTCATCAAATTCTCGCTTGGACTATTAGAACTGAAAAGGCACATCACATTTCTCTTTTAAACCAGACATTCCTTAATCAGTGGATTCACATAAACCATCATTATTATACAACAGAGAAACTTTATTTCCTAAACCTAGTTGTTGGTTGAGCTTGGCATTGGGGATGTTCTTTTTGCAGCACGTGACGTTGTTCTCACTGCACAAATCCAAAAGATTTACTTTTTTTACCTTGAAGCTTTGAGGGGTGTCAAACTCCAGTGCCACATTCAGCCCAGTGCAAACCAACTAGTGAAAAACTTTTTAGAACTCCAGATTTGTTGGACAACGTATGAAGCCTGAGCTGCGACAGAGAAACAGTTTTTAGTTTTTCAGTTTGTCTTTTGAGTGTTTTGGGTGTTTTGAGTGTTGGGTGTTTGGGTGTCATGTGAGAAATCACCAGGGTGTTTTAGTGGGGGCAGATATTAGGTTATATGTTTATTTGTGGATTGATTTAACAGATGTGCGCAGTGCATTACAACTGTAAACTGAGAATCACTAAACGTATGGTTTAAAAAAATATTTATAACTACACATTCTTATAAAAAAATCAAACCTGGATTTTAGTTTAAATTAAAAACGGGTGCAATCTAACACCCAAATCCAGACTAAAGTTGTCCTGTCGCTCCATTGGCAGAAATGTTTTGCAGCCTGCATTTGGTGTGGGTGAATTCACAAATCAACAGTTGGAATATGACTTATTTTCATGTTTAGACTCCAACAACTCATAGATGGGGCTGACTGAACCTGTGCTGGTGGTTGGAGCTGTTTGACACCCGCTCTGCTATGACTGTGTTTGATTCCTGTTGGATGCTCGTTTTCCGTTGCTGCTGACACGTTTTGGTCTTTGACCCTGGATTCATCCTGTTTCCACAATGGAAGGTGAGAGGAGCGAGTGCCGCCCCACAGCAGAGTTCAGGACATTAATAACAGCAGATGATGACTCTGTGTGTCGTTAGTGTCTATAAGAGCAAGAAAGGGATAAAAGCAAAATGCTCTGTCGAGGCAGTGGGTAAGTGTCCAGAGCACAGGTGGTGGCAGGATTCTGGGGGGCCGGCCAGCTTTATCCATTCTCCTTCCACAGTACTAAGTGAATGCTATGATCCGGCATGCTGGTTGCAAACACCAGTCCAGAATCGTTTCCCCCATCGAGGCCGTTGAGCCACGAGGTGACGCCGGCCAGGAAGCTGGACCCTCGTTTAGACTTCCTGTAAGCTGGGAGAGGCCAGCGCCCCGAAATAGCCTCTGTCCTCAGGTCCATCACATACAGGAAGTGGTTGTCAAAAAGGAGCGCGAACACTTCCCCGAAGCTGAGCAGGGACAGGTTGGCTGGATCTTGCATCCGGATCACCCTGTGAACAACAGTACACAAGATATTTGTGTTTGTAAAACATTTACATTGTTCAAATGAAAACTCATATTTTTTAATGCTTTAGTAAGAATTAAAAAGGGAGCTATTCATTTATAATACACACAAAATTTAGGCCCCGTTTACATGACAACGAATATGAGTGTATTTGCAAAACTGTCTTGACTTTAGGGGTTCCGTTTACGCGGCACTGGTGTGCAAATCCACTGAATCCACAAAGTTTTTATTCCGGCTCCCAAGGTGGGAAAGATTCCTTCACGTAGCGATTCCCCATGCAGAGACTGCCGGAGCGCTCTTACTGTGCATGTGCATATCTCCCCCTTTCTACCCATTGAGAAAAGGTCCTTCTGCTCGTGCAGACCTGTAGTGTTATGACTCGTCATCCATATTCTAGTTTTATCGTCTATATCAGTACTTTTATAGTTGAGACTCACCCCTGATAGCATTCAATTCGTCATCGGCCCATACGGATGTCGGGTTCTCTTAATTTTGTTCATGTTTAAATCGTATTGTTCTCTGCAAACAAGTGTGTGGTTTCATTACAAAAACAAGCAACAGCACCCTCCCGTGGCCGGGCATACGAACTACACCACTGTCAGTGTGGCCGCTGCTGCAGTGTAAAAGCAACCCTCATGTGAAACGTTGTGTAAACAGGACCTCAATAAATTCTTGATGGTACCACCTAATTATATTCCTTTTACCATTCAAATGAACATCCCAAAACATTTTTTGACTAATAATAAGAGGTGGCTCACAGGCCTTTAAATATTGAAAACAGATTTTTTGAAAAAATGTAAAATGTAATTAAAAATCAAAAAGCAAAATAACTTTCATTGTGAAAAACATTCAATTTACTAAAAGAACAGCTTAACAAAAACTGCTATCTGAGGAAATACATTTTACAACACTCCTTTATTATCTATGAAATACACCTTCTCTCTACCAAAATGCATACTTTTGTAATCAACTTGTTTGTGTGTTTATAACAATTATGAAGCAGGCAAAATATGTGAACACAGATAAAACTTCATGAGTGAGGAGCCACCTCTAAATATGAAGGTATTTGTGACATTTCAGTTCAATATCATCAGAATGGCAAAAGGAAGACACCTGGGGGCGACTAGGGGTGTGAGATATTAGATCGTAAAGGATTAGAACGTGTTGACCATCTGACCAAGCAGAGAGATCGTAGAATCATTTGTAGAACACATTTTACATGGTATAGTTCTATGTTATGTGATAGCGTGTTATCATAGAACTGCAACAATAGAACACATTCTAATATTGCAGTTCTATGCTGATGCACCGACGCAGCAGAAGTTTCAGGTGCACCTGACCAATCAGCCATGCTGAATTACGAGCGTGCCTGTTTTGGTTGTGTGGAGAGAAAACATGGCTGAAGGTGAAACGGAGGAGAAACTTCGCCTCCATCGTGTGGAAATAGTTTGGCTTCTCCCCGGATGACAAGACACAAACAACCAAGACATAATCTGTCAGAGTGCACCTCCTTTTCAGAAGGAGAGAAAAACTGTGTCAGAAGTCTGAGCAGTTATATTTTCTCAAGCTGTTGGATTTTTAACCATCAGGTTCTACATGTTGGAGTTTAATTGTTTAAATCACTGCACTTTGAGAGAACTTAAGATAAAGAGGTTAAAGGAAGTTCAGTTATGTGAGCAGATGTGACCATTTGTACATGGTGGGTACTGGATGTGTATATACATGTCTAGAAGTATTTTGTCTACTGTAATATCATACATGTCTGTATTTTACTATCGTTACTTGGTCACGCTTTGATTTTTAAAATATACTTGGTTTATTGGTGTGCACTGCAGTTTTACTCTCTTGAACTCTGATGAACATCAAACATGAGCATTCTTTATGATTTTCTGTCTCATATCTGGACAATGTGACTAATCTCTGGGAAGAACTGTGCACTCGTGGTGCGGCTGAAGTTTACCTGCGGTCGACTTTTACCTGAGAATCTCAAAACTGGCAAAGTCCCACTGATAAACTCCGAGATCTGAGCTGCAGACGATGTAACGCCCATCGAACTGCAGGCGAGGCTGAAGGCTGATGCTGCGGTCCTCCGACACCGACAACGTCTTCAGACATTTACAGTTGATCTCTTGGCCCAACGGCCACACCTGCACACGGCAGAGCATCGCAGGACTGTCAAAACACTGATCCTATTAGTTCAGCACAAAGACAGCAGAGCAACAACTTTACCTTGATCTCGTATTTATCCGCACTGAGCAGGATGTGATCACCGGGACTGTGCACCACCGACTCCACCTCACTCTTCTGAAGAATCACCTGATCGGAGAGAAACAAGACACCATGAAACCACAAAGAACAAACAACTGTTTTGCAACTAGCCATTCGGCTTTTACATTTAATGTCTTCAACAATGTTTGACAAGATATAATAGTGTAAAATGAGCTGCCAATACAAAGCAAAGTCAAACTACCACCAGTGAGCTCTTTAACTTGCTGGAAAGTTTCAGTGGTTTTCTACACTGGGGATGTTTTTAACTTGCCCAATAAGCAGATACACAACAGAGCTTCCAATAAACTTCCAAAGTATGTAACTTCTAACATAATGTCTTGACAATATGGCCTTTTATCAATATCTCGATATTCTTAGGCCATACACGATATACACCCCGATGTTTTGCCTTCGCCTGAAATCAACACTTTTGATGATTCTACATTTACATTAAAACATTCTTGTTCACACCACAATAATATACGCTAACATTCAACTTGGATGCAATAAAGGGGAAATCCCAACAAAGTAAATCTTGCCAAAGCAGTATTTATTAAAGAGCACCATCATGAACACATTTTTTTTTCTTGTTTCTTTCTCTCACTTGAGTATACAACACAGGTAGAGCTTTCTTTACTAAATATTTATGACAGGGCAGATTACTGCCCGCCTATGAGCTGATACTTTTTTCAAACACTTTGAACCCTGAGTCTTAAACAATGACGTGTCTAATAAATGGATTTTTACGGGTTATCGGGCTTCATACCGCCAGATTCTACTTCTGCTGGTAGATACATGCTGTTTTGAGCCTCTGCTTCTCCAAAACTTGCCCTAAAAGTGACATTTCTGCTCTTTGTGAGCTCGTCTTGTGCTGCTTTCCGCGTCCGGAACTCCAGCAGCTGACATCTGTGAGTGTTGCGTTCAAGTGCATCACATAATGTTGCTCTGTTGCACTCTGAAGCCGAGAAATCTTCCTCCTCAGAATCACAATCAGTAAATAACCGATAAAATACTTTATCAACTGAGATAAAACCCTGAGGATTTCTTTAGCGGCTCTAATTCACTACAAACCAAAACTTCTTTTTAATAGCATCCTTACCTGAAACTCTACAGACTGTAAAAGTGTTGGGTTCTATAATATCAGTTCTTTAAATCTGAAGCTAATTCAGATTATATGTGGAGATTAAAACAGCAAATACTAACTCAGGCCAACATTGACACCGTTTAAAGTTTCCTCCTGATGCAGCAGTGAGGAACAGAGGCTGAAAGGTGGATCTGACCTTTGTGACCCACTCGGTGTGTCCGGTCAACGTGTTGAGACAGGCTCCAGCAGAGAGAGCCCAAACTTTCACCGAGAAGTCTGCAGAGCCGCTGACCAGCACATCCAGCCCATCATTGTAGTCCACACTGAAAACTGACCACACACACACACACACACACACACACACACACACATTTTCATTTGAAGGGATATGCAATAAAGTTTCACTTCATTAAGTAAAATCACATAATTTATAAAAATTTGCTCCATTTTGTAATTAAAAAACAAGCTAATCAGATTGCAATTTGCCATACATTCGCATGCATTTTGCAAAAAATCATTATATTTTGCAGTTATAACCAAATTTAAGAGTTTCTTAATTTTATTAAAAAGGATGTATTATGTAAAAACCAAAGAAAAAGAAAACCTTCATCCATAGAAATCAATTTATATTATAATAATTCATTTATTCATTTTAACTCATTCAAAAACCATTAACTACACCCGGTGTCACTGTATTTTTTAAAATGTACTTTTATAAAGGTGCAAATTCGTTTAAAATGTTTATTCTCTCCACTACTATGCACTATGTTTAATGATCAACACTGTGGATTAAGTTCAGATTAGAGGTTTCTGCAAGAAACTGCAATATTTAACAAACTAGTACAGAAAAATTATTTGTGTTTAGGCTATTTATTATAAAATAAAAAGTTATTTCTTGATTATGTGAAGGTCACCTTTTGTTAAATATGAAGGTGTTGTGTGATAACAGTCTGTAAGAGAACAAAAATTCAAATACTGAAATTTTGGATTACTGTTTTTTTCTGCTCTCAATTAAAATGTATTTTGCGTAAAACACCAACACTTTTCAGCCAGCACAGCGGGAGGCAGGGATGGGGAGTAACAAACTACATGCAACAGCATTACATAATTAGGATACATAAAAAGTAACTGTAATCCGTTACAGTACATAAAATTAGATAACTGAGTGGGATTACAATAGAAAGTCAGATTGAATAAACTAGAAATGCTTCCAGAGAGAGAGAGAGAGAGAGAGAGAGAGAGAGAGAGAGAGAGAGAGAGAGAGAGAGAGAGAGAGAGAGAGAGAGAGAGAGAGAGAGAGAGAGACAGAGACAGAGAGAGAGAGAGAGAGAGAAAGAGAGACAGAGAGAGAGAGAGAGAGAGAGGGGAACACCCTGTCATTATTACTATCTTTATCGTTGTCAGACTTTACAACAGCTGTTTGGAAACAGAGAATCAAGAGATAATTTGGACCAAACCACTGTGATCATAATGTGTTGGGGTGTTTTGGACTGTACCAACTTGGACTGATCTTTGATCCTGTCTAAATGCAATTGGCTAATCTAATGTGATCACTATTTCCTCCTTTACAAACTGTTGAGTTGGATGCAAGTTTTTAAGATTGTAGTTACAGTGATGGTAAGCTGGACTGGATGAGATGGAGAAGTCTTTCTGTTATTTTGGCCACATCATTCTCATCCATAAGGGTCAGAATATTAGAAACACCTCTGAATACTGGACTGCAAGCTCAACACAACTGCACCTACAACATTAAAAAAATATCCAGTTAAAGTAAAACCTCTTTGGTGGTCTCAGACTAAGTGAACTTTATTTCTTTTGTAAAGTTCGAAGTTGTTTCAAGTCGACGTACCTGCTCCCGTGTGGCCTCGGAACTGCTGGATTTTCGCCCCCGTGCTCCACTCCCAGCATGCAATTGTGTTGTCAAAAGAGCCAGTAACCAGCTTCTGCTCATCAAACTTGACGGTGGCACAGGTGTGTGTCTGAATCCCATAGATACACTGTCCAGTGCGAACATCCCACAGTTTGGCAGAGAGATCGTCAGACCCTGATAACAAGGATGACCCTGTTACTTCAGTGAAAATACTCAACGATGCTCAGTTTCATGCTGACTTTATCAGATTTAATAAAAGAATGTTTTTGTTAGTTTTATTGGCCTCAACACAATCAACGCGGCTGATTGCAATGAGCAGTTGGTTATCTGGCTTTGTGCTGAACTTGGTGATGAACCATCGGACATTCAGGTGTGTTAAAGAAAGGACACATGGAATACATGCAGGGCTGTGGCCCTCCAGGTTCTGAGTTTGAGACATCGGTCGTACACTGTGGAAACTTTGTGGATTACTGAGCATTCACTCTTTCGAATGGTCAAGTGCAAGAGTCCCCAATTAGTTTCCCGAGGGCCAAAATATGAGCAGCCGAGCCGAGGGCCAGAACATCTGGGTTTTTGTCCCACTATGTCAGTAAAAGTTGTTTTAATTCTATATGTTTTAGCTTACGTTGCCATTATTATTAATATTATTATTATTGTGAGTAGTAGTAGTAGTCAAGGTGGTTGTGGTTTTATGTGATCACATAAAAATCCCTCTTTAAAAAAGTAAGTGCAAAACCAACTACTTAATTATTCACACACAGTGAGAGACAGAGATAGGAATACATTTTCAGTTTCTTACTTTTTAAATTTCACAATGACACCATTGTTTTAATGTGGCATTTGTTTCTGTTCTCAAATTTCATCCATTTACACTTTTTAATTGTCGGCTGTTGCATTTGAAGTATAAAAACTGCTATATAAATGAACTCAATAGTACTATTGTTGTAATATTTGTTATAATACAGCAGTCATGATTTAAAACTTCACCAACCATATCAATAGCACACTACTTAATTAACTCAGCATCAACAAATAGTTTTTTTAGTTTTGGTAAGGTGCCAAGAAACACGTAACGATGCCGCTGTTGTGCTCTCTTGTGTGGATGTTGATCAACACATTGCAGACACCGAGTGCTTGTGCGATGTCATCATATTTTAAAATCTTTCTTTTGCGGCTGTCGGATTTTAGAGGGAGGTTGGCATTAAAACTGGTGGCATGCAGGGAGTTGTGATTCTCCACCGTGTTCACGGCTCCGCTCTGCTGCATATTAACCTTGTTGGTTTGGCGTTCTGGTCCGGCAATATAAAAATAAACTGTTCAGTCCAGTCAGATTTATTTATGTGTGATTTAATTATGTCAGGCGTGCTTCACGTCCAGCTTCGTTCATGTCTACAGTGTGGGACGAGGTCAGAACAGAGTAGAGCAGCGCTTTTTTCATCACAAAATGCACTGCTTCAAATGGGTCGGCGCGGGCCAGACATTTGGCACCGGCGGGCCGCCTATTGGGGACCGCTGGTCTAGTGGGACGTCCGATAAGACCTTTAAGTCCTAGAGGATTAACACAATTGCAACAAACAGTATGACACCGTCATTTTTTGACTCCCACATCAAACATCTGTGCAAAACATCTTTCTAGTGCCGGCAAGCCTCAATCCATCATTCACCCTGCTTGAAGCTGAAAAGCTTGTCCATGTCTTTGTCTCCTGCAGGTTGGACCACAGCAATTCACTCCTCTTGGCATCACAAACAACAAACCTTCAGAAGCGTCAATATATCCATAACAGCGCTGCCAGACGACAAAAAACAACAAACACAACCACATAACACCAATCCTGAAATCCCTCAAATGGCTCGTGCCTCTGCCAGTACACAATACAAGGTCTGCCTCCTCACTTACTAACATATCCATGGCAACAAGGAACTGCTCACCCCACCCACCTGAACACCCGGGATGGGAGTCCAGAACCAGTTCCCAGTGGTTCAATTCTTTGGAATCATTTGCCAGTTCTGCAAATGTTTCCTTTATCGATTCAAGTAGCTTACGCAAACTTGGCGCCCAAGCAGAACCAGAGCCCAACCAAATTAAAGGTTTTGTTCCATTTCAGGAGAAAGGATGACAGTAGAGCAACATGTAATACCTAAAACGTGTATATTTCATGAAAAGGCAAAAATAAGACCAATGTGCAGAAACATTTGCTCACACAGCAACAACTTTAAATGAATGTGGCACTTTTGATCCACTCTGGAGTAAATCTCAACTCGGCAGCAGCTGCAACATTAGCACATCTTCTGCTGTTAAACCTGCAGGTTTCATTTCCAAATGAGAATCGATAAAGCACCGAATCGTAGAGCAGAATTGCAAATGGAATCAGAATCATAAAAACTTTATCAATTACCACCCCTATTGTTCAGCGTGCAGGAGCAGCCCAGGGCCTAATATACAAAGGATCCATACGCACGAAAATGTGGGTATGTTCCTTTTCATGATAAAGTGCAGATGTATCACGACTGAAATCTGCGTGAATGTGTGGTACGTTGCGCTAACTTCATGGCTGGAGTATGCACGTTTCTGCAGCTATTGATCGTTTGGCGACACTCAGGACCCGTCCACACAACAATGCAGTTTCATGTACTTGTGAAGCACTTTGTAACCCCTGTCTGCGAAAAGCGCTACATAAATAAAATTTGATTGCTTGATTGATGTAATCCACAAAACGGCGTGGAGTTTTAGGAGTCTGAAAACTGAGTCGTTCTGAAAATGTGTTCCAGAGTGGAAAATTTTTAAAACTCCGCCTTCTGAGTAACAGCTTTCCTGGGAACAGACTACATCCTGGCACTGTGCAGGACGTGTGGCTTCTTGGTGAGTACATTTATCTATTTAGCTGTTTTTTGGATCTCACAAGACCCCAGGAAAGTTGTTTCATTTCTAAGGAAATACTCTTCATTTGTCATGACATAAGGTCATGACATGGGGAGTCTGTCTCTCAGGATTCGGCCTGACCACCACAACCCGCAGGGGGTCCTACAACCACTGCAGCCCCATGAAAATCCTCCTCCCTTTCCCTTCTCAGGGACACTGACTGCCGCCATGCTCTCAGCCAGTCACGGATTGGTTGGGATCCCCAGGATTCAACACCTCATCAAAAGCCTTCGGGATTGAGATTCTCTTCTTTCGTGCTCTGAGAACACCGGGGAGAAAGGAGCTGCATCGCTGCAGCTCAGCTGTAGCCCAGCCTACTAAAAGCTCACACCAAGAGGTCTGCTACCGAAGGTATCAACTCCTGTTGGGTCAGAGGTTCCCCAGAACCAGACACCAGCACCCAGTGTCTGATCTCCCATCATGCAGTGAAGCATCCAACCAGTTTCTCCAGAAGAGACCTGGGAAACGACAGCTCACAGAACCTTTTTGTGCTTTTCCCTCAATCATCTGGAAAAGCCATCACAGACCAAGCAACCAACTCCTCAGGTCTGAAAGGGAACAACCAGGACTCTGTAAAAACTCTCCTATATCACCAGCTTCAGCTTTTCTCTTCTTCCCAGCCTGCCCAACCAGAGTTAGCATGGAGGCGCTAACTGCCACAGAAGCCACTGGCTTCCCCGGCCTGGAAAACAACCAACTTCCTTCGCCCAGGGCAGAAAACCATCTCGGCCCCCCACCGATTGAGTTCTATTGATAATGGTTTTAGGAGTAGTTATCAACCTGTAAACCAACGTTAGCTTTGCGACACAGACACAGGGTCTGCATGCTAATCTTTGTTCTACTAACTCGTTAACTCACAACCCGACACATATCACATCAAAGACAACATCACACAGTCACTGGACACCATCTGACGACTCCATTTTTTACAAAGTAAATTGCATTCATATAAACTCATTTTAGAAATAGGCCTTTAACAGAGACACACAGGAAGCAGATGCGAAAGACTAGCTTCATGTTCTATTGTTCTCCCAACACATGGTCACCCCCCCACCTTCTCTCTACACACCCACACACAAACACACCTACACACATCAACAATGTGTTTGATTTGTTTTCATATTTGCTGTCTTATTAATGTGGACAAAGATGAATGAAATGTCGACCTCTTCTGTGTCAACAACTCTAAAATCCTTCAAACTTTACTGTGAATTCTGGTAATTGTAATTAATTTAACTATAAGTACAAATTCCAAATGAATTGTTTAGTATATCGTATGGGACTGATATAGCTGAATTGGCTCTCATTTCCTGTTAAACAGGTGGTGTTCCCGAGGTATCTGACATAGATCAGATTATATTTTCAATAAAATAATAACTATATTTGATAATTATTATCAACAGCCAAACTGCCAAAACCCAAGGTAAATGGTACCATGTGATCCTTATGAGGTAAGAAATCGTTACACAGTCCAAATATGAATCCCCATGAAGCACATTGTGCATATATGCCTCAAAACATGCTCCCATCTTCACATTGTCATTACATTTACTTGGTGATTAAAGCTAATGACTTTTTTTTTTGCTGGTTAAACTACAACTTCACATCTTTCTAACAAATCTGACTGTCTGTTTAAAATGTACTCATGTTTAATAACCCTTTGTGCGTCCAATTCAGTGAAGAGTGTCTCGAATATCGCTTTCTGTGAAGTTCTTTCTTTCTTCTTCTTTTGGGTTTAACAGGAGTTTGCATCCATAAGGTTTCATTACCACCATCTGCTGGTTCTATCTATCTACATCATTTCCCACTGCTCGTCATCCCTGATGACAGTTTCGATTCTTCTTCTTCACTTGGGTTCAACAACAGTTGGTATCTGTGAAGTTGCACATCTGCAGGTTCAATTTCGTTCATACCAATCCTACGCCTCAAACAAAAAAACAAAACAAAAATTTGAGAAAGAAAGCGTAATCTTCTTTCTTTCTTGCTCATTCTTTTGTCTTATTTTCTGATGGTGTAGAGAGGGGAATCTCAGGTGGGGCGCTCATTTAAATATGATTTTTCTATCTACATGATGTAGTGGACAGGGAGGAATCAATTCTAAGTTGATCAAGATGTACAAAGAAAATGTGCTTGGATTCAAGCGCAGGCACAGATTCATACATGTGAATGTTTTTGTGAGTAGATATTCCAGATTTGAGCCCACGCCATGTTTCCGAGGCAAATCCCTCAAGAGTTTGCACATGAGGCCCCAGGCCTCCAAAAGAATTTCTCCCTTTGAACTGTTTTCAGTGTGGACTACAAGGACGAAACGGAGTGCTGGACCCACTAAAAGAAAACTAGAAGGGAAAGAAAGCTCATCATGGACCTGAGTGCAAAGCTTTTCACACTGGAGGTCACACAGGGGGATTTTCTTCGGGCCCATTAACATCACCTGTACAACAGACGGGACAAGTGAGGACAAAATGCTTGTACTGCTTCCTACAAGTCCCACAGACAACAAGCCTGTTTGGTGCAGGTTAATATCCAAAGTGTTGGCCTCATGTGGTAGGTGCATTGCTCCAGTGGACTGATTATGTGTAAATTTTCTTTTGACCCAGCCAATCACGCTGGTTAAGAGAGGATCACATCTCTTTATTTCACACAGCAGCCTTTAAAACAACCGTTTATTACAGTCGTGCTGTGGGGCGTTCAGTCCAGGGGCGTCATTTATAAAGGTTGTGTACGCAGAAAACAGGTCCTGAAAGATACGTATGCCACTTCCCACGCAGTTTGTGATCGAAAAAAATCAACTTTGTGGGAGAATTTGTGCTACGGTACACAAACTTTGGACCTTGTGCACGCACATTTTGGATATGGGGGAAACTGGCAGCGCTGATGGTGAGGTTGAATGTTGGAATCAGGTTCATCTCATACATTTAATGATATCACATATAAGATTTATAGATCCACGTAACAGCCAAGCTGCAGTGTTCTAGATGTTCTTTAAGTGCAGTCCTTCTCAAATAGTGGGGTGCGCGTGTGACCCTGTGGAACATGCTTTTTTTGTTTTGGCCGTACTAGAAAAAAGTGTAATTGCACATCCACTACAATTGGTGGCAGTGGCACTATCATTGTCAGAGTGTGCACAGGGATTATGGTGCAGGTCAGGGTTCCCAAATAAGCGTCCCGCGGGAGCCAAATGTGCCTGCGCCGACCAATTAATGAAACAAAGTACATTTTGTGATGAAAAAAAAAAGCGTTGCTCTACTTTGTTTTGACCTCGTCCCCCACCGTAGACGTAAACGAACCCAGATGTGAAGCAGAACTGACATAATTACATCAGTGCGTGCTCTGATCGGACGTCAACAGATTTCAATTTGATCACCTTCGAAACCACCCGTCATCAAGCAGAAAGTCAGTAAGTCTCAGAAATAAACAAAAACAAACATGACATGCAGCATGAAAAAGTGCAAAGTCGACCTGGAAAACCGTCAGTTCAAATGTGACTGGACTGAACAGTTTAGTTTTATATTGCCGGACCATTCGAATGCCAACCCAACATGCTTAATATGCACACAGACCAGAGCACCCTTTTTGTTTTTAATAGACAAATTATACTATTTAAAGTCGTGGGGGATAAATGTTTTCTTCTTCCTACGAGGGACGAAACAGAAAAGAATTGAAAAGCACTGCTTTAGCAGGACATCACTACTGAATCAGCAGCACTATGTTTATTTATCATACTTTCATCTTCAAATGATACACTGGATAGAACCGATTATCAATTGAGATAAGGTGTGTAACAATCAGTCAAATGTCAGAGTAAATAGTGTGGTGCCAGCCGTGCTTTATGATGCACTGTGGATGCGCTGGTACGACCGTGCTCTCTGGACGCACTGGTGCGAAGTGCACTGGTGCTGCAGACAGACGACCTCCTAGTCACCCACCACTTCAACTCCAGTGACTGAGGACACACCACGAAGTCCACTGAGCCTTTTCAGAAGTTCCTGTTCAAACATTTAATTTATACATTTAATAAACAGATAAAACTGGACATTATCGGTCTTCGCTGTGGTTTCCACCAAAACTGTCTCCTTCCCTCTGCCACACGCTGGCCATCATGACTATGGAGGCTGTTTTAGTGCTTGGGTGCTGGCCCCATGGTATCACTCTCCTCTGACCTCCACCTTCAGATCGGACTCTCCTCCACCTCTGCAGTCACAGATTTCTGTGGTTCTCACACTATTTACAGCAGTGACGGCATGCTGATCACTTGTTTTTTCTTTTATTAGTGAATCCACTACTATAACCACGAAAATGGAAATTTTCCTGACCTCCACCTCCTTCATGGCTATTTCACTCTCCGTAAAATTGATTTTCCTCGTCTTTTCTGTCAGAATTTAGCATCAAATGTCAGCGATCAGCCGGCTGCTCGACATGCAAAAATATTGACGAGGTTTCTTTGCATTGACCATTTATGGTAGAAAGTGGGCGTGTCGAGGGCGGGAGCTGAACTTTCCATTCAACTTTTCCGTTTAATCAAGCTGATGGGAGAAAACACGAGTGTTATTGGACTGTTCAAAGTACGCAAAAATCTCCTTCCTTTCAATATTTGTATACTTAAAGCCAAGTTTTGCTGCTGATGAAACGCTCAAAAAAATGCCCCAAAACACCCATTATATTTCTCATACATTAGGTGTTAAAAACAAGAGCTGACACATCCAAAACTTTCACAATCTTAAAACACCTCATTGCACATTTGTTTCTTCTCATCTACACTGTGAGTGACAGTTAAATAGGGCAAATGATTTTGAATGTCAAATTAAAGGCATTTATATAATTGTTGTGGTTAAGCGCAGAGCTCTGCAGCTGATAAAAAGACATTTCCACTAACTTTCACTAAAAACATGTTTAATTACAAATGAAGAAAACACAGCTGCTAAACGTTTTTGTTATACATTGACCGTGGACTATGTTGCAATTGTGACATTCAAAAAATCTTCAAATTGTAATTCTTGCTATTTTAGCTGTGTCTGGCCGTTTTAGAAGTGTTTTGTATTAACAGCTATTTTGGCTGTTTTGACAGTTGTTAGCTGATTTAGCTGTTATAGTTGCTTCGGCGGGTCTTTGTGTCAGTCACACTGCAGGAGAGATATCTTGTTTCATTTCATATTATCACTCATGAGTTTGACTTGAAAATGTGCTTTTTTTAACTTATCATCATCATCATCATCATCATCATCATTGGGCTTGACTAGAAGACAGTGAGAGAGAGAAAAGAAGAGGACAGAATATAAATTGACATCGAGAGCAAGATAAATCAGCAGACTAGACTGGAAGCGGACAAACTGAAACGGAGCAGGTTCCACGTGAGGGGACCGTCATAGCTGAAAGCTGTACCTCCCATTCTACTTCTAGAAAACCTAGGAACCTCCAGTAAGCAGCACTCTGAGAACCAAGTGTTCTTCTGTGTGATATAGAAATAACAGTTCTTTAAGATATGGTGGAGCCGGTTGTCAAAAGCTTTATAGGTTAAAAGAAGGCTTTTTAATTCTATTCTAGATTCAATAAGAATTAATCTTTAATCTTAAAAGCAGCTCAAGTTCACCTGTGAAATCCTAACCATGATACTGTTTTTTTTTGGGTTTTTTTAGGTATTTTAAAGGTATTTGTTGATGACTTTGTCGGGGTTTCTGGATTCTTGCTACGTAATACACACTCCTCCCTGATTTTACAATGTGACAAAGAATCAAAACATGTTAGGCTGAATACAATAATGTATCCAAAGCTTATGAAAGTATGTGGTAGGGCTGGCTCGAGTGCACTTTGAGTGCTGTGGTCTGAAGTTGAGGATTACTACTGCAACAACAGATCATCAGCGGGGAAAAGATAGCCTTTCTCACGAAGGTGAGAAATTTTATGATTAGAATGTAATGTAGCTGATGTCACCTAATTGAAGAAGAAATATGAGCTAGAATTAAAGATAATGTTTAAGTATAAAGCATTTCAGCTGCGGGAATGAACGTTTTAATTGTTTAATGAAGTGAAACTGATGCACAGTAGCCTTTTTGTGGTATAGTCGGGGTGTGATATGCTGGGGAGAATATTCCTGTAAGTGGGCTGCACTTTTAATATTACATTAACAATTAAAGCTGCAAGCAGGGCTGAACAGGTCCTTGGACACCCACGCACCTCAGAATGTTTTGCGAGTCGAAGTTTTGTGCACATCTCTCCACTTCCTGTTACCAACAGGTGGCGCAATGTCCAGTCAATTTAAGTGTCTTATGGTTGTGATATAAATTTAACTGTCATGCAACATGTAAAGTTTCAGCCATAATGGAGCAAGCACACCTCACTTCCTGTATCCAGCAGGTGGCGCTATGGCCCATGGTGGTAGTTGTCATATGACTGTGATCAAAAGTAGACTGTAATGCACTGTGTTAAGTTTCGGCCAGAACGGAGAATAAATGCCTCACTTCCTGTATCCAGTAGGTGGCGCAATGCCCAATGATTGTCTCTTGACAGTGATCAGATGCAGACTGTCATGCTGCATGTATGCTAATTAGTTCGGATGCTAACGTTGTTCTGTATGCTAATTAGCGTGACTGCTTCTTGGACCCTAATTAAATGAAGAACAAAGTGAAGTAGTGACAGAAGCAGTTTTACCTGAAAAAACAAAACCACAGGAGGGAGACATTGTGCTATTTGTGGTTGATCTTGGTACTTTTGCCTCTTTTGTATTTTTTTTTTTTGCCCTTACAACAAGTCCACAAGAACTGTGTTCCCGGTGTAGTCTCTAAACTAGTTCAGGTATAATATTACTTGGTTCATCCTCTTTATGCTGCAGTTAAAGCTTCACTTATAAAGGACTGCTCTATAGTGTGTCCACAATCCACATTTGGAGTTCCCCTCTTAATTTCCCATTCTGTTAAACTCGTTGGTTTTGTTTGTTTTTATTGCAAAGTAGATCATTAAGTGTGTATGAAGGTCAGCGTATGGTTTGGTAATTGGATTTATGGTCCAGTCATTATTTGATTTTCATTTTAAAATTAAAAAATTATATATTCAGTGCATTTTTCTTGATCAGACTCAAGAAGGGGTAAACACAACTTTTAAAAAAATCATTTGATTTTCGTTTTGTGTTTCTGAAAACAAAAATTTATTTGTGTGACCGGAAGCTGTCATTTTCAAAGTAAGAGTTGAGATGATCGCATGAAGGATAATTGTTGGCCGATAATACTTGGAGGGGGTTCTGAGACAGCACCCTTCTGGGTTATGAGGTGTTCTTGTGAATTGGTGACTCCTCTTGACTTTGATGTTATACATCATTCAGTACTTAAAGCACCGCCTCTGACGGGATAAAAGGGAAAGTTACGTATGTAACTACGCTTTAACGAATCCTGGATGACCACCAGAGCGTTCAGTCCATCGGAATCCTTGTGTACTCTGGAGAAGTTTAAGAGCTTCTGGTGTCACATGACTATGTTGACTCACGTGAGCCACCGGGACAATATTATCAACTTGCGTATGTGTAAGGATGATCATCCAGTGCTGAAAGTACGAACTCTGGTGGTCTGAAGTGATGAAATAGAACTGTAGTTACATATGTAACTTTCATTTTAGGTCTCTTCCACTTGCAACACACCTGAATGCAATAAGGGCTCATTTTTGGGCTTTTCCCCAAGCTTGATGATGACATCAATATTAGATGGAGGTGTGATGAAGCTGGGAGAGAGGCACAATGTGCAGTGCACCAGCCCTCGAGGCCCACAAATGAATACCCCTGCCATATGGTCTTGAAGTGTCTGTACTGTACTGTAGGTTAAACCAGCTGAAACCTAAAGACCATCATTATTTTCAGACCAATCTGTTTCTGATTTTAAAAAGCAAATATTTTTACCCAGGTTTAAAACCTCTATCAAGTCATCATATAATTTACTTAAAGAGTATCCAAACACTAATAATTTCCATTTGCGAGAGCTGTGGCAGAAAGAATTGGGAATGGAAATCAGAAATGAGGATTTTGACAATGCATGGAGTAATGCTTACTCCCTAAGTGTCTGTATTCAGATAAAAGCTCTACAATTTAAAATTCTACATCGCCTTCATATTTCTCCCTACATCATAAATTTAATTCTGACCTTTCTTCGTTATGCCCCAAGTGTAGCACTCTCACACATTGCTATTGGGCCTTTAAAAAAATAAAATATTTTTGGTATGTTGTAAAATATGAACTAGGGAAAACATTTTCACTTTCTGCTACTACAGACTGTGATCCATTGACCATCTTACTTGGAATAACTGATGTCACTATCACTGAAATAAATTGGAAAGGAGACTTTATAGAATGTTTACATTTTGTGTGAGGAAATGTGTCCTTCTGAACTGGATTCTGGATAACAACATTTTTCTTTTCTGTGTATGACTATCCCGCCTGTCTAAAATGAGCCGGAATGTTTTGTTTTGTTGTTTGTGTTTCTCTATTCTGTCTTGTGTTTTTGAAAGAAAAAAACCCAATAAATATATTTTTGGAATATGTCATTTGCGTGTCCAGTGACGAGATGTTCTGTGTCCCTCAGAGCGGAAACCTGCAGGATCTGGACGAGTGGGACATCCTGGACCCGGAGTTCCAACAGCGTCTGGATGATGCTCGTACGGTGCTCAGACAGGAGATCCAGCGAGAGCTGAAGATCAAAGAGGCCGCGGAGAGGATGCGGAGGGCCGTCACCAACCGCAAGAGTGCCTCAGAGGTGGAGGGTCAACTCCGAGCATCCAGCCGCAAACTAGAGAAGCTACACTGGGAGCTGCAGGAGCTCAACGCCCGGTGTATGACCACCGAGAAAGACAACGCCACAGGTGAGGAAGACATGGAGATTTTCTGAGGAGTAAAATAGAAACGCATGAACCTATCGTCTTCATATAGAAAGTGAAATGTCTCGACTGTGCTGACATTCACCGAGAAGGAGAATGAAGAGGAATCCTAGGCTGTGACAGTATTGTACATTAGTGTCACTTTCTGTCCATCAGTGATTCTTGGTGGAAACTTCAGAAGAATTGTTTTCTCTTGTAGATGCCACTTTTTTTGTAACACTTTTCTTTCATCTTTCTTTTCACACATGTACAGTACTACAACAGTCTGATCAATGTAATCAGAAAATCAAATCACAACAACAAGAAAATCCAAAGGGATATGCTGTTACATTATATATTTTCACATGTGAGAAAAGACCTAGGCCAGAGCATTGGGACATTTAGATATTTACAATGATAAATTCTGGGGTCAAATCCCATTAAATTGCTCATGACACCAAGAATGTTCGAAAAAAGCAGTGAAAAAATGAAAGTATTCACATAATAAAATATTTTTATCATACTGCTGTCATCTGCCAGCAGACAGCTTTGAAAAACGAGTGAAATTATGCCATGCTTTTCAAGCACCACCAAGCGAGCTTTCTGTACTGCCACTGTCATGACTGTGATGTCATGGCAACGAGGCGTGAAAACGCAACGATGGACACACAGCAAGGTGAAGAAAAGGAAATATTTTAAGATTGTTCAGTGATAGCTGAAGACTTTATTAAAGAAGCAGAAGGGTAAGAGAGTGTTCACGGCAGTGAAGGTCAGAATGTACAGATATGAGGCGAATCTTGATGTTCAACCAAGTAATTCTGGCACAGATTTCGACTAGTCTGAAGACGAGTTGCGAACGAGGGTCAATGCAATGTAATTGTGTCCATATCAGTTGACATTAGGAGACTACATAATAAAGACTAGGTCTGATATTTGATGATACATGTTTCACTCACCCACGTCCAGACTCCACTGTGAGTCCAGCAGACATGTGATATGTCATCTTCAGTGATGCATTCATGTGTCATTGAAGATGACACAAGAGCAATGCAATTCCGGCAATGCAAAGCATTGCCTACACAGTTTATTTTACCTGTTTAGTATCACAGTGTGAGTACAAAGTTGCCATAAGAACTGTGCTAAATGTTTAGGAGGTTTCTTGTGTGTTTTCATGGAGGTTCCCTGGAGGAAGTGGACAGCCGAGCTGCAGAGTCATGTCAGTGGGTGGAGGTCACGTCACCTCTGGCCAGTCGGGTCGGAACTCTGCAAAAACAACTCACAATGGAGTCCAAGGTGAAACAAGGCGCAGAGAACATGATCCAGACTTACACCAACGGATCAATCAAGGTACAAAACTGAGTTAGAAAGAGTTAAACGTAATCCCCAAACTTCCATCTGATCAGCAGCTCCTGAAAGATCTTGTACAACTTCAAATCTTCTCATAAAATTGGATTGCATTTACTTTATGCAGCAGCACTGTCGATGTTTAATTAAAAAACAGAATTATTTGTATAGATCAGGGGTCAGCAACCTGCAGCTCCGGAGCCCCATCCCTCTACTGTGGCTCCTTGAGCCTCGGTTCCACTGCGTTGTGGGCCGGGAGGGTACGGTAAGGCAAAGCGCACCCAAAAAATATAGGCGGGGTTGTGAATGACACGTAATGACGCAGGCATGTAATGTCATTCAATGTAATGTCGTTATGCAACAATGGTGGCGCGAAGAACGCAGAAGTTGCGGCCGCAGCCATAGACGAAAGATACAGAGACGCCTCACTGACTGGCACTGCCTACTGGAGCCGACGTCGCAGCACGACGCCATCTTGGATGGGGCACCCTTTGTCTCCAGTGCATTTATTTGCACTGAGGAAGGTGTCGTCCGCCTGTAATAATAATCACTTCGCCAATTTTCACACAGACAAAATATCATCGTTAATGTTGAGATTCTTTGTACTATGCTTTTTACAGACTGCCATATGATATGGCATATTAATGAATGTATAAAAGGAAACATTGATTGATCATAAACTCCACCAAGGAGGTTATGTTTTTGCCAGGGTCTGTATGTCTGTCTGTCTGTCTGTCTGTTCGCAGGATTACGCAAAAACTCCTGATGGGATCTTCCTGAAAAAAAATTCAGAAGATGTGTCTCGACCCAACTTAGATTCCATTAAATGTTGAGAGTGATCTGAATACAAAAAAATATCATAGATCCTGTTTTTCCCCTTTACTTGTCATTGAGCCATTTTCAAAAAATCATATCTCTTGGAGATCATATCTGATTGACTTGTAAAATTTCAGTGATCTGTAGGATGGTCATATCTACTAGGTTGCAAAATTAAATCCGGATTGGATCCAGAATAAAGCAAGGAAAAGTTCTGGAAGTTAACATTGGAAACCCCATTTTCGAGTTTCAAAAATCATAACTCAAAGAATTTTATTTCAATTCTCTTAAAAATTTTCAGGTGTATTTGGGGGATCATTGCACTGAATTGTGCCAAATTTCATCTGGATCTGATCTAGATTGACGATATAGCGGCACTTTGAATTTGGGAAATTTTAACATTGAAAATGCCATTTGGCGGAGGTCTGCGCTCTGAGTAATTTTCTGGTTTGGAGTTGTTTCTCTCACTCTTTCGCACACACGTGTATACACCAATAACACATGATTTCATATTTTTATTTTGTGGGCTGAGTGTATTTAATTTTTTGTAATTATTTCAGGTACATGCATGGGTGCACACACACACTCACACCTCTTACAGCCTGTTGGCATTAGTATATACGAGCTCCCAGTGTGTTCTGTTCAGTATTAAACGGGTCCAAATGGCTCTTTGAATGTTGAAGGTTGCCGGCACCTGGTAAAGATTATAGGTTGAAAACATAGTTTTTTTTATCTACATTTGGATCAATTAAATCACATTTTATGACCAATTCATGGAGACAATCTGGACATTTAAAGGCTCCACAGACAGACCACTGTTTTGTAGTTTTTTTTATGCTAGTACTTTTAAAGTTGCTTCATGACAGTTTCCCCCCCATTCTTCTCCAGGACAGGAAGATGCTTTCCACAGCTCAGCAGATGCTGCAGGACAGTCGCACCAAGATTGAGCTGCTGCGCATGCAGATCATCAAAGTCAGTCAAGCCAGAGACGGACAACGAGACGGCTCAAACGGTACTTCTACACATTTACAGCTTGTTTCTATAGATCATGTTGATTGTTGTCAGCTTTTTCATCATGAAAGGATTTATATTTTGTGGAGAAGAAGATTTTAACAAATGTGTCAGCCAGTGGTTCTTTAAAGCAGGGAAAGTCTGGAGGTCTTCAGGATTTTCTCAGAATAATTCATTCCTATTCAAAAAAAAAAAAGCCACAAATTTTGTTTTAAAATGTTATATGTGCTTAAACTAATGTGTATAATTAAAAGAAATCTGATTGAATATGATAAAAATATCAGAGTAATATGTCTGACCAGTAGAACATACCAGTTTTATTCAAATGAAAGTTCATTTAGGAATGAAGAATACTGATCTATAACTAATAATTTGCAATAAAAAAAATTCATATTCAGTTAGTTTTGTTTCATTTATTGACAAAAGAAGAAAACTACCAAACGATCAATACAATACATCTTGAGAAATGATTGTACGGTTTCTGTACCACCTAAAATGAAAAACATTTACCGTAATTCCCGCACCATTCCCGCAATCCCGTAATTCCCGCACTATACAGCGCACCTGAAAATAAGCCGCACTTGCAAAATTTTAAAAGACAAAAAAAAGTACATATATAAGCCGGCCATTACCGTAAAATACTTATTATAAGCCGCAGGGATCAGAGTGCTTGAAAAAAGCTGCAGCTTATAGTCCGGCAATTATGGTAGGTTCAAGACCCTAGAAGCAGCTGTATGGCGTTTTTAGTGGGAGGGTTCTGCCATATTTGTTCACCAGCTTAAACCTTTTCCTCTTTAAGCCTCTTGTTTCTTTCAAAAGTCTAGCTCATCAGCTTCACTCAGTCAGAGTTAGAGTGCAGTCCAGTGCATGTTGTAGTTGGCACATACAGTATTTTGTCATTTATTCAGAACTTGCTGCAGGTTCATTAAAAAATGGACCCACAGACTGCAGTTTGATCTCCTCTGCTCGAACCGGAACAGTTGCAGAGTAGATTGCGTAAAGACGTTTCAGGTTTTTCAAATTAATGGCATCTAAGCTCATTGTTGTCAGTGTTCATGTTTCTCACTCTCAATCTCCCACACTTATAAAATGCCATAAATAACCACATTAGTAGGATTATTAGCTCCAAGACTCGTTCTGACGAGATCTTGAAATAGTCTTTGTTATATGAATGAATTGTTACAATTGTTGCTAAATATTTCGTCAATTTTTTCATGTGCACAACCGTCATGCTCAGCTCTGCTGCTCATCGCACAAATGCATGTTCCTTTTTAATTTGTCACTTTTTCCTAACTTTATTATTCCTGGAGGAATGTTGCATGTGAACATATCACATTACTTGGAATGGTTATTTACTTCTTGTTCTTGTTCGTTTACCTGATTTGTCCTCTCCAAAGGTGGTCACACAAGCAGTCAGTTATGATTTCCAGCTGTCTCAGAGTCCGCCACAAAAAAGGCAGCATTAATTACTATATGTAATTGAGTCTAACCAAAATGAAAATAATACTGAAAGTCATAATGAAACAGTAAAGGTTACAATAAGTAAGACACTGTCTGTATCAGTGACGCTCATTCAGATAAATAGTCTGTTTTCAGCTGTGATCTTACCACAATCTTTTCCCAATCAAATTTAGCCAAATGAAGTGAATTAGGGGTGGGTAATATGGCAAAAATATCACAATCACATTTTTATCACTATGCTTTTTTACATTGATTTTTTTTGTAGTGCAACCAAACTATTGCCCGATGTAAAACATAGCCTCAAGAAAAAATAAGACAATTTTGGCTAAAGAACCTTTCTGAGCATATTTTAATGTATATAATTTGTGCAATTTGCCAACATGGCAAATAATGTAAACATACTAAAAGTTAAATAACACTGTGTACATAAAGTGCACACTTGCAACATAAAAACTAAACTGTGCCTGGTTTGCACAGGGAAAGATGAACATGAAACATAATATACTATTACAAAACAATATATCAAATAATTCTCATAATACTAAAGATTTATTTCAAATGTCTTCAGTACCAAAACACTAAATGGTTTATAGAAAAGAGTCAAATAAAAATGTAAACTTAAGTAACAGAGGTTATTTCATTGCATTTGTTATTATTGAACGTTCTCAAAATTGAAATATCAAAACCAACAATGCACAGCAATTAACCAAAGATATTTAACCAATAAAGCAGTAAGCAGTAGTAAAATAGAATTCTTTTGCATGTCTAAAAAGGAGTGAGAAGAAGTATAACTTATTAAATCCCACCCCTTCTCCACAAATAAATAATACAGTGTGTTAGCACTATTATATTATATGATACTATTATATTGAGGCTAATTATCTATTGAAAAGGTATGAATAAATCACACACACATGTTCTCTTGAGGGATGGCCTCCCAGTCAACTCCTGCACAGTCTGTGGTGCAAAGTGTCGTTGGTGCATGGAACGAGACATAATGTCCGAGATGTGCTCAATTGGATTCGGGTCTGGGGAACAGGCAGGCCAGTCCATAGCATCAATACCCTCATCACGGAAGAACTGTTGACACACTGCAGCCACATGACGCCTGGCATTGTCATGCATCAGAAGGAACCCAGGGCCGAGTGCACCAGCATCTGGTCTCACAATGGGTCTGAGGACCTCATCCCGGTACCTAATGGCAGTCATGGTACCGCTGGCTAGCACATGGAGGGCTGTGTGGCCATCCCCACACCATTACTGACCCACTGCCAAACCGGTCATGCAGGCAGCACAACGTTCTCCACAACATCTCCAGACTCTATCACATCTGTCACATGTGCTCAGTGTGAACCTGCTCTCATCTGTGAAGAGTACAGAACGCCATTGACAAATCTGCCAATATTGGTGTTCTCTGGCAAATGCCAATTACTCTGCACGGTGTTGGGCTGTAAGAACAGGCCACACGTGGACGTGGGGCCTCATACCATCCTGTTTCTGACAATTTAAGCAGAAACATGCACATTAGTGGCCTGCTGGAGGTCATGTTGAAGGGCTCTTGCAGTGATCCTCCTGTTCCTTCTTGCACAAAGGAGGTGGTAGCAGCCCTGCTGCTGGCTTGTTGCCCTCCTACAGCTCCTCCACATCTCCTGCTGTACTGGCCTGTCTCCTGGTATCTCCTCCATGCTCTGGACTCTGTGCTGGGAGACACAGCAAACCTTCTTGCCACAGCTCGCATTGCTGTACCATCTTGGATGAGCTGCTCAACCTGAGCAACTTCTGTTGGTTGAAGACACGCCTCATGCTACCTCTAGGACTGAGAACACTAACAAAATTCAAAAGTGACTAAAACACCAGCCAGAAATGAAAAGAACAGCATAATGGTTTGTGGTCACCACCTGCAGAACCTTTCCATTATAGGGGTTGTCTTGCTAATTGCCTCTCATTTCCACATGTCTGTTTCATTTGCACAATAACAGGTGAAATAAATTCACAATTAGTGTTGCTTCCGAACTGGACAGGTTGATTTCACACGAGTTTGATATATGTGGAGTTAGATTGTGTTGTTTAGGTGTTCCCTTTATTTGTTTGAGCAGTGTATTTCAAAATAAATTATATAATTATTTGTCATATATATGACAATGAACAATCATGATTATGGAATGATTTTTAAAATAACCAATAAATACAGAAACATATATTCTATTACAATGGACTAGGGATGTCCAAAGTCGGTCCTTGAGGGACGCCGTCCCGCATATTTTAGCTCTCTCCCTGCGTCAGCACATCTGAATCTTATGATGATGATGATGATCTTTTTCACAAGCTTGATGTTATCATCAAAAAGCCCAATAATTGTAATCAGGTGAGTTGCAACTGCGGCTTGGATGAGTTCAGCACGCCTCATGTCGACTACAGTTCAGCCTGCTGATGGCCGCCAGGACCTCTTCATTAATTCCGTGTCCCAACATGAGTGCAGTGCAAGCATTAGCATTGGCTCCCACAGTATCCGCTAACCTTTTCAGATTGTTATGAGCTATGCGTCCAGCGCCTCTCTCCTTTTGTTTAGCTTTAAGTTTCATCATCTTGTTCCCAGCTTTCACCTTACATCTGTCGAGTGGAGTTTAGTCGTTTAGGGTGAGGTGATGGTGATGTGGAGTTGGACCTCCTAAAAACACAGCAACTCCGTACCTAGGCCAACTCCCTATTGTGTGTTTTTAAAAAGATATACAAGTGTGAAGATGATCCATTTTTTTAACCCTCTAAAGTACCACGATGCCTCCACGATGACCAGCACGATGACAGGAAACAGTCAGTTCTTCTTTGAATTATGATTTTCTAAATAAAACTATTCAATACAATTTCAGCAGAGCTCATCAAAAATGCAGCATATGCTGTTGGTTGCCCTCTGCTGTTGATTTCTTTTTGAATATTTTTCCCCAAATTTGTGAGTTTGTGGAAATAACTAAATATCCATGAAATGTCCCATGAGACTACATTTGTCACCACTTAAAAGGTAAATGTGACAAGAAAGACAAAATCTACCAAATCTAAATTTCTTTACATCTTCACATTTGTTTGTTCTGTGTTGTGCTCTCAGTATTGGCTCTTGGATGTGATAATCCAGGCTGACGCGCTGCCTCTGCTCTCAGGTCAGGCTGTGGATGTGATCAGCCCTCTGGAGTTGCGCTTGGCAGAACTTAGACATCACATGAAGATAGAATCCGCCGTAGCAGAAGGAGCCAAAAACGTGGTGAAAAAGCTAAGTGGGCGTAAAATCCCCGACCGCCGGATACTCGCAGAGGTTGGTATGAAAAAAAACTACTTATTTTTAATCATACAGAAACTAGTTGTAGTTTAATTAAGAATCTCAAACGACTGCTGCTAACTTCTTGATGCTAGATGCCACAGCAGAACCTTGAAGGTCTAATCGAGTCCTTTCCTTGGTCGCTCATGGCCGTCTTAGTAGGAAGATCTACATAATCTTATGTAGGAAGATCTACATAATCTTATGTAGGAAGATCTACATAATCGCAGACGGGTGGTCATCATGTTACAGCTGAGTGGTAGAAAGAGTGAGAGAAAGAGAAGTTGGTTCTCCACTTGGTATTGTTTAAAATGTGCCTCGCATGGTCTGAAAGTGTTGTGATGATGCTAATGCCCTCTATAAAACATGACGACCTGTCCTAGAAGGTCAGAAAATAGAAAATGGACCTATGTCCACTAAAGACCTGGTCCAAGAAATCCATGCAGCTTGAACTTTCTGATCTCAGTCTGTTCACAAGGACAGCACTGGAACATAAAGACAGATTTACATAACTATAACACATCTGAAAACTAAAGATTTCTGTTAGAAATGAGTACCTTTCCAAAAGACTTTTCATACTTTTCTTTGAACGAAAGGATATTTTGAGGATGTCTAGGAAGGATGAGAGAGTGATGGTCAGATGTCTGGGTCAGAGCTTCTCCAGAACTAATTTGCAGTGGTAAATGGACAAAAAGAAGAGCAGTGAGCAGGCGATGGGGTGATGGAAACCCAGAGCTTATTGATGTAGGTTGTTCTATGAAGGTCTAACCTCATAACGTCCAAGACTTAAAGACCCTGCTGCTAACATCCTGCTGTCAGACACTACAGACACCTTCAGAGGTCCAATATCAATTCGATTCAATTCAGACAGACTACAGGCCTCAGACCACGATCAGTCATAATGTTGTGGCTGTTCAGTGTGTCTATCCTTATAATCAGTGTTTGTTTGTTTGTCCTGATAGTGTTGTGTGTTGGTTCCTCAGGCCCAGGCACAGATGCAAGAGTCCTGTCAGAAGGTGGATCTGTTGCGTCTGTCCCTGGAGAGACGTCTTGGAGAGCTTCCTCTGGACCACCCTGCACACACTGCCATCAGAGAGGAGCTCACAGTGGTGTCGTCACCTTCTTCTGGCACTCAAAAGAAACAGTCCTGTTCTTCGTCGCCTTCGTCGTCTTCCTCCTTCTTCAAACCAGCTAGTCTAACAGGTCTGTGGTTTCATCTGATCTGTTGTTTTTGAACCGTTGAGACCTCCAGAGTGATTCAAGTCTGCTCTTCCAGGTCGACTGGAGGTGTGTCTAATGGGCTGTCAGGACCTGCTGGAGTCGGTCCCGGGACGAGGCCGTGTGCCCGCCGTCCCAACGACACCCGGGAGCATGTTGGATTCAAAGTCTCTGAAGGTTAGAGCCGGTCTATCGGGACGCAGCGTTAACGGGAAGACCGCCAAAGCTGAGGAGCTGTCCTGTAAGTCGGTGCTGCTACACACCCACAATGCACTGCTTCACCTCCAGGTCCTCATGACCATTTTACAGTTTTAGTCATTTAAACCTGACTGCTTCCAGATTTCCATATAGAGAAATACATAATGGATATGTATTTAAGACCACATATGAAAGTGGCCTTGGACAGATTTGAAAAAAATGTACGCTATTAAGATTCATTAAAAATCAGATATGCTTGACGATTGGCAACAAAAGTCTCATTTGAGACACTTTTGTCTGCAGCATTAACATAGTCTGGACTTTTAGACAAACACAGCTTTGGTTTTGATGGTGATAATGAAAACTGTCATTGCCATAAAACAACAAATCTTTGTCGGTTGCATTCAGACTTCTTGGCGCAGCAGATAAAAGGAGAACAATAAAACTTTGAATAAAAATACTATAGAATCGGGAACATAAAACAATTGCACTGTCCCTGGCAGAATGGTGCAGCAGTGTTTGGCACAGTCTGGGGGGGGGTTATACATACTAGACTGTGATCAGACTGTACATACTGTGTTTCAATTTAGCATGTTTTGACTCTTGTTTGTCAACATTGTGGACACTAGAAAATAGGCTTCTGAATTTCAATCTATATTTGCATGCTTTTAGTCCAGCTCTTTTTATTTTTTGAAATTTATGTGCAATATTAAAAACTGCAAAACTAAATTTATTGGCTGTTTAGTTTTTCCCAGAGTTTGAAGTCATACTTATAGCAGTGTGTGTGTGTTGATGGTGGGTGTGTGTTTCAGCGGAAATAAGCGCCGTGTTGAAGGTGGACAGCAGAATAGTCGGGCGCACACACTGGAGACAACTAGCTAAAGAGGCCTGGGGACAGAACTTCAGCATCGAGCTGGAGCGGGTGAGTTCTTCTTTATTCACCAGTTTGGATGTTACTTTATCATCAAGACCTCAGAACTCCAGTCGGGGGTGAATGCATGGCATGGCTGCCATTGAACCAGTCCTTTTATACAGAGCAATATGGTGGGGTGAACAGCATCTTAATATCCTTTACAGATGATTATAGTAGTAAAATACACTATAAAAAAAGTTAGGTTTCTTCTTTTTATAAGACGAAAAGAAAGGTCTCCATTACTTTTTCCACACATGTATGTGCCACTGTATCAGGCCAACATGGCTTATGATTAAAATTCTGTAATAAAGTGATCACAACAGCTCGAAAGCTCAGTTCAGGATTTCAGGTTAATATTGCCCAAACAAATAGGAAAACGGCTCATTCAGTAGGAGTTGGTAACAGATGGAATATATTCTCCCTGGGTTCACCAATGTGTGACATTTTAGTGCCTTTTAGTTGGAAAGTAATTGAACTGTGCACCATAAGGATACTTGAAAGATACTTCTGATCTGTGTTTGTTACGCTGTCACTTCTACTGCGCTCATGTAATTCCACTACTAATCCCCTGACATCTGCTCTCATCTGGTTTGGTGCGTGTGCGCACACACACACACACACACACAGCATCTTCCTTTAGTTCTCCAATAATGCAGAGTTCATTATGTTCGGTTTACTGACTCCTCACATTTTGATGCATAAGTCACTAAACTGTAAATTTTCTCACAGATCATTTGACTGTTGATAAAAGTTTTAGTACTAATTTTGCAAAACATCTCTGGATCTTAATGTTTGTTTTGTTTATAAATTGTGATCTGATCTGGGTCTGTTTAACCACAACCACAGTGATCGACTTATTCCCCTCAATCAGTGCTGCCAGTAGTTTGTTCAAAATTAAAGCAAAAAGAAGCTTTGATCAGCTCAGATCAGCTTAACATTCTGCAATATCAGCATCCACAATATACACATCACATAATCCTTTCTCAAACCACAATAAATCATTTAATTCCTTGTACTGTGAATTCACGCCCTACTTATCAACATATTTGGCCAATCACAGTCCAATTGCACTACATTGTGTTGATAACCGGTCATATTTCACTTTACTATTTCAACTTTACATTAAACCTGGAGCACAAGAACCATGGGAAAATCCCAAAGTCAACAAACTGCTCTACTTCTGAAACAATTCAGGTGAAAATGGTAAACAAAACGTTATGTGGTTCAATGTTTGTTCAATAAGAGAAAGAAAAACCTGTTAATATTGAATACAAATCCCTTAAGTCAAATCTTTGTTTCTTTATCACAATGGTTGTAAATGATACTAATATACCGCAGCCTTATTTCATCCTCTCTTTGAGAAGATGTTTTGATATTGGTATGTTGTGTTTCACTCACAAACCATTTTACACGAGTGTAGTGAAAATAAAAGGAAAAGTATCTGGAGATCTTCTCGGGTGTGTTTCATTTAAGCAGATTTTTCCAAGCCTGATCGGTGTATTTTTGTCAAACAGCTCCACAAGTGGTTCACAGCTGCTTTCACTGGTTGAACTTCAGGTCTTGAAATAATGTAGATCTTTTTGTGGGTCAATTCGTGTAAAAGTCCATTCATGGCTGTGTTCAAGGAAGAAGTTAGTATTAACATTGTTTACGTGCTTTTGTGTTAAACACACTGTTTAATCTTATTTTAGACCTAATTTTCCCTGAAGAGTATATCGGTTCTGTTTTCTTGTAATAATTTCACAAGGTTTTTCCTCAGATACATCCGTGAATAGAAGAAGTTTCATATTTGTGTTTGTGTATGTTGGTGTAGTCGAGGGAGCTGGAGATTGGTGTGTACTGGAGAGATTGGCGTGCATTAAGTGGCATCAAGTTTTTGCGGCTGGAGGACTTCCTGGATAACCAACGTCACGGCATGTGTGTGGCGCTGGAACCTCAAGGCATCCTGTTCATTGAGGTGTGTATTCCCACATCTCACAAAAATGTTCCTGCATGTCATGAGCAGCATGACGCTTCATGATACACTGTGTGCATTTATGTTTTACACACAGGAAACTAAATAAAGGTGTGGTTGTGAGTGGAATAAGTCCAGACAGAAGAATATTTTGTTCGTGTTACAGTTCCTTATGACTCATAACCAGCCGTTCCACTCTTTTGCAGGTGACTTTCATTAATCCTGTCATTGAGCGCCGCTCCAAACTCCAGAGGCAGAGGAGGATTTTCCCCAAAGAAAAGGGTGCCAGCATTTATTCATAATGCAATGAGAAGTCTGTATAAACTGCCATTCTCCATCACATGGAAACGAGCTGTAATAACAAACAGAATATCTGGAAATTGAACCAGACTCACTTTTACCAGACCAAGTTCTTCACAATAAATTGTTCAGCTAAATGACATCTTTTTTTTTTAAACACCGAAAAGCCTAATTAAAACAAGTCATAATCATTCACGTCCAGTGAAAGATTTGTCATTAGTTGTTTAGTTGATTCTTTCTCATTGAGAGATCAGATTGCCTTGTTTGCATGAAAACTGAATGAACTGCAGGTTTATAGACACTACACAGTCAGCCAGTGGATCAATCCCTCAGTGCTTTATACTGTCATATGATCCCACATGCAGCTTTAATTTGAGGAACGTCAGAATCAACAAAACTAATAAGTTTGTTGCATTTCTGGAGAAACTGAAACACCAATGAAACTTCTTCAGAATTTTATCAGGGGGAACACTTGCATGCATATTTTTTGAGTTGTATCAGTTGTCTCCTGTATCGACCATTTTTATTCTAAACGACATGCATGAATCAGAATTCATCACAAAACTGTAACAGTGGGAACTAGACCCCCATCTGGTTTACATGGACTCTGATCAGATCCTAAACGGGGTTACCCCACCGACTGATAGAACCAATGTGATCTAATTGAAGTGTTTACGTGGTGAAATCTTGATTAAACAAAAAGAAATCAGATGTTGAGCCAGTCTTGTCTCCCTCTCTTCCAGGAAAGAACTTCCTGCGTGCGGCTCAGATGAACATGAACTTTGCCACGTGGGGCCGTTTGGTGATGAGCATTCTGCCTCCATGCAACTCTCTGGAGCCCCTCAGCCCCCCGTTAATGGGCCCCAGCACCGGCCCCTCGTCATCTGGCTCCTCTCCAGCGGGGTATGACTGAGTGGCATCTCCACACACTGTGACCCACAACATTCATCTAATAGCATTGGGGAAAAAAATTTTTAATCGAGCATGAAGAACGTTATTCCTCACTTCTCTTTTGAAAAACACACGAGCCCGGGGTTTGAACCTTAAAAGCAAAAGTATTCAAGCACTTTATGATCAAATAAAATTCTTCTGCAGCCACAAAACTTTTTAATTTCAATAAGAAGAGAGCACGGCTTCACACCTTTTATTTTGTTTTCATTGTAATTACCAAAATGATAGCATATTACTTTTTTATCCATCCATCGATGTACCAGTAATGTGAGTTAACCAGCCTCCTTTGCAGTTAAAGTAAATGGGTGTGTGAATGGGCGGAGGGGAGGGTGTGTCCAGATTAAATGAAACTCTATTTTCATCTAAAACTTTTCTTTTAACTGGATATAATCTAACAGAGCGGTGACTTTGGAAACATATTTCCAGTGAAAGGCAGCCTTCTTTTGACATTAGTGGGATGAGACACAGATTTTAGTTGACTATTGAAGAAGTTTTTTACTCAAACGTCACATGCGTTACTGAAAAATGAAAGTCCCATTAAAATATTGTCTGCAACAACATTAAAGCAATATGAGTAGATTATTGTATAAAAGCTGCAGAGAACCAGTACAGCGTGGCTGCAGAAGCGCCTGTGGTTCCAGAGTCTGGTCACAGACCGCTGCTTCACTAACGTGTTCTTTCATCCTCATGAACACATGCTGCAGTTTATCTTCACTCAGGCTCGCACACATATCCAGCTGCCCTACATGCTTAGTGGAGCAGCAAATGTGCATTAATCTGCTGAAAATAGTCTCAAAAAAACACTTATCTGCTCTGTGAGGAGTTGCTGTATATCCAACTGACATGTTTGTTTTCTCTCTAAGGTAGCGACAAAGAGAATCATTATAGAACCTGTAGAAATTATTGTAACAAATCCATGAAAATTAATAATGTACAAACAATCTGAACTTTCACTTATTTATAGCAAGAACAATTTAAACATATAACCAATATGTATACAACAGTTGTTTTCCCAGAGATATACAGTGCTTCTGGAAAGTATTCACAGCATTCCACTTTTTCCACATTTTGTTATGTTACAGCCTTATTCCAAAATTGATTAAATATTTTTTTTTCCTCAAAAGTCTACAAACACCTCATAATGACAACATGAAAAGTTTTTTCTTTTCCAAATGTGTTAAAAATAAAAAAAGTAAGGCCACGTTTACCAGTATGTTGGTTTTTACAAAAATGGATATTTCCCCCTCTACCTTTAGAAAAATTATAAAAAGAATCTTCATTTACAGGGACCCACTTATCCACCTGGTACAGAGCTGCTATGAGCCGCCAAACCTGTAGGTGGCAGTGTAGCAAGAAGCCATGATAGCCAATCAGAATCCTGGAAAAAAAACACCACATTTACTGTGACGTAAATATCCGCCTACCCCCTTCAGATGCAACCGGAGACAGAGGGTACGTCCGAATAGTCCCTCCTTTCTCCTTATCTATCTACTTTTCTTTAACCCCGGAAGTGTTTAAGTGGCGGCCATGATAAGGATTGACCGAATACTCTTTCGTTTTTCCCCACCATGGCAGATATCACTAACTTGCGCCGCCGTCGGGTTATTATGGTGTCACTAAGTGAAAGTGTGGTCCGACTGCCATACTAACGTGATCACCTTTCACTGAGCCTCCGAACACCTTTCCTTAAACCTATGACGTCATACATGGGGTTAAGATAAAGTGATAGATTAGGAGATTGGAGGGACAATTCGGACGTACTCAGAGTTTATCCAGATCTGTGACCGGAGTTTTCAGGAATCATAGTTTGTGGTGAGTCGTAGCTGCGTTTATGTGTAAATACGCGGCCCAAACATCGAGAAATATCACAGTTTTTTCAAATACCTGGGTATGTGTAAACGTGGCCTAGGAAATAACATGTACATAACTCTTCACAGCCTTTGCCATGAAGCTTAAAATTGAGCTCAGGTGCATCCTGTCTCCACTGATCATTCTTGAAATGTTTCTGCAACGTAATTG
This sequence comes from Parablennius parvicornis, assembly GCA_900302745.1. Classification (NCBI taxonomy): domain Eukaryota; kingdom Metazoa; phylum Chordata; class Actinopteri; order Blenniiformes; family Blenniidae; genus Parablennius; species Parablennius parvicornis. The sequence continues at coordinate 6,950 of OMNM01034668.1, read as the reverse complement.
AAGTCCACCTTTGGTAAATTCAGTTGATTGGACATGACTTGGAAAGGCACAGACTACGTTTACATGTAACTTAAAAAAAAAAGCAGTGACGTTCCTCTGCGTCTGGGTCTTTCTTTTACACATAAACGCTGCTTTGACTCACCTCAAATGAGATTCCTGAAAACTCAAGCCACAATGGAGATCTGCACAAAAAGCCGGTCTCTCGTTGCATGTAAAGGCTGATCATGACATCACAATATGTGCAGCATCGCCTGCGTCATCAGTGTGCGCACCGTGTTTACTGTTTTGCTCTGATAATATATCCAGTGAAAGCAGTGCTCCTTTTTATGTTTGCACAAACATGTTTGTATTGTTTGCATTCACAATCACAAACGCTCCATTACGTCGGTACAAACAACGACCGCCGCGTCTTTATTGAAGCAGGAAGAGGAAGTCATTCCTTGTGTTTTTTCCAGGATTCAGATGGACTATCATGGCTTCATGCTTCTCATTACACTGCCCCCTGCTGGTTTGGCTGCTCATAGTTGCTCTGAACCAAGTGGATATGTGGGTCCATGTAAATAACTTTTTTTTTTTTTGTAAACAATCAGGTGCAAATAAAGTTGTTTTGTTTTTTTACACGTAGAGGATGAAGAAACCCAGGTACGTGTAAACGTAGTCTATATCTGGTCCCACAGTTGAACATAAACCAAGCCTGAAATCAGAGGAAATGTATGTGGACCTGCGAGACAGGAGTGTCTCGAGGCACAAATCTGTGGAAGGTTATGGAAAAATTTCTGCTGCTTTGAAGGTCTGATTGAACATGTCTGGAGTGATCTGAAAAAGGCTGTGCACCGACACTTTCCATCCTTCCTGATGGAGCTTGAGAGGTGCTGCAAAGAGGAATTGGCCAAACTACCCAAAGATAGGTGTGCTAAGCTTGTAGCATCACATTCAAAAAGACTTGAGACTGTAATTGCTGCCAAAGGTGCATTAATAAGTATTGAGTGAAGGCTGTGAACAACTTTTGTATGTGTGAATTCTTTTTTTTTTTTAATTTTAATGAATATGCAAAAATCGCCCCCAAACTTTTTTTTCACATTGTCGTTATGGGGGGCTGTAGGTAGAAATTTGAGGGGAAAAATGAATTTAATCCATTTTGTAATGAGGCTGTAACATCAATATGGAAAAGGTAAAACGCTGTAAATACTTTCAGATGCACTGTAATCAAACCATATATACCATCAAACTATTGTTTACACTCAGTATAAATGTTTGCCTTTTTCCATAACATAAATCATCAGCAGTGTTCACACTAGCCAAGCTCAACGAGTGTTCCTGTTGGATTAAAAGCTTCTTTATTTTCCAGAGAAGATTCTGTTGTGAGCCTGAACTTCACTGAAGATCCACCCAGCAAATCTCCACATGGCAGCAGCAGAAGGATCAATACAGACTCGCCGTCGGTGAGAAAGTTGGCGTCTCCCTGAGCTGCAAATAACACGACAGAAACTAATGTTAGATTATGATGTGATACATTTAATTCTGCTCTCTATGGTTCTGTTGTTTGTCTTTTAACTTCTTGGGGTTATATTGAGTGACTAGTTATTTTTCTGTTTTGTTTGTGTGGTTGAATAATGGTGGCAACAAGACCCCAAAGACACAGAGACAGCCTTCCATCCAGCCCAGTCTACAGTAAGTCCCCCTCCAAATGCACTTCTTTCTATTTCAGGGCACCCTGAGTGCTGTGCTGCCACAATGTGAGTGTGGGTTAGTGAGCAAAACCTAAAATCAGACTGTCTTTTACCCAGCGTATATTACTACAGTTACTCGGTCTGTAAATAGGAGCTGCTCCTCTCTAGCTTAAAACGTAGATCTGATAAAGAAGTTTCCTCCTGAAAAGTCCAGAAAAAGAGCACTCAACCTGTAGACATCAATCTAACCATTCTTTCCTCCTTCTCCTATCCTCTCGAAGTTTATTTGTATATCCAAACATATTTAAGATGCTTTTTTAAATTTTTTTGTCATTCCCATGATATTATTCCGTATTTGTCGAGTTTTATAAGGGCCAATAGTTACTGTTCTGACTGAGGAGTTTCTACACAAAGGAACCCCTCATTACAACAGGGAAAGATCTTTAACATGTAGGATGGGGCTCTTCAGAAGCTGATACTACGAAGTGGGATTTTCTCTTATCGATGTTACTGGGGGGGATTAATCCTGGGTTTTCTGTACTGCAACGCTGGTTAAATTCTTACTGGGAAAATTCATCCCGGAAACTTGTGCATAGTGTCTAATCTGCTCCGTAGCAGATTATGGTTAAGATGACAGGCAGTATAAAAGCTCCACCTCCTGACCAATCACATCTCCTGGACAAAGACGCCTATTCTTAGTAGATTCTGATTGGTGCGCATATAATTGTTTTATTTTTTGTTTTTAGTGCTGTACAGCACCTTGTGACTCTTGTCTGGGAAAGGTGCTATACAAATAATCTATTCTATTCTATTCTATTCTATTCTATTCTATTCTATTCTATGAGCGGAGTGCTTCTGGGTGAGTTTTTCAAAAAGAGATGTAATTCTTAAACATAATAAGATATAGCCTTGTCACTGAGTGCTTTGAAGTATATTTTTATTCTTGACTTGTTCCTCAGTCTGTTTAGCTCCACGAGGGTTGCATTTGAAATAATTAATGATAATAATGCCATCACTATGAGGAATCAATATTCCAACACAAAATGCGCTCACATGGGAAACTGTAGCTATGCGGCAGAGTTAAAAAGATGAAATGAAGAATGAGTACATCATCATGTCCTTTTGTGAAAACTTCGCCTGAGATCCTCTGCAGTAAAGTCAGGGTGATGATTTTTCCATACTCTTTTCAATAAATGTGATAAACAGAATAGGAGGAGGGTATAAATGTGCTTTGTTTTATCAAAACAGTTTCTCGAGAGCAACATGTGGCTACACAGTTTTAAACATTACAAGAACATTTAAAAATGACTTTAATAAATAGTGCTGTTCTGGTGCAGGAGGAATGAAGGACTTCAGATGGACGATTTCAGGTGCATCTCCGTCTTGGGACGAGGTCACTTTGGGAAGGTATGTGTGTAAGTTTGTGCATTAAGTAAAAGCAGCTCTTTTTCAGATAACAATTAATTTAATTACACCACATCCAACAAATCAGTTCTCATCAGTACATCTTCCATGTGTGTTTAAATGTATTGAAATAAAGCTCTCATTGCTCCTGTATCTCTGCACTGAACCAGGTGTTGCTAGCAGAGTACAAGAAGTCCAACAAACTGTTCGCCATCAAAGCTCTGAAGAAAGGCGACATTGTAACACGGGATGAAGTGGACAGGTGAGCAATCCTTTGACTAGAACCCTTCAACTTGCATGGCTGCAACCACTGTGTGGAGAAAAGAAAAATATAATGAAAAAACAAAGAATTGACTATTTTCATAGTGAATTTACACTTAAAGATAACGGATAAGGTAACTTTAAGTTTATATTAAAAAGGTTAGTTATTTTATTTAAAATTATAGGTTTTAAATAAACCGTATCCTCTATTCTAAATTACATATTTTAATTGCATTTTAATGCAAACTGTCATGAAAAGCTACATTTTAATGTGAAATAGTTGAAACAAATATTTAAATTAGCAAGAAGAGGATCATATGGACACACTGAAAGCTCATTACTTATTTCTCAAACTTTGTATTGCATGAGTTAGGAAGACAAAATTCATGCAGATATTTCAGAAATGTTCAAAGTTCAAGCTTCATGTTTATGAAGCTTCGTAACTCATAAAGCCAAAATGTAATTCTCTGAATGATTGAAGATATTTTGGAATGTTGTTGAATTTCTTGACTGTTCGTTGCAGTCCAGTAAGAAACATGAGTGCTTCTGTTTCTGTGTTCAGTCTCATGTGTGAGAGAAGGATCTTCGAAGTGATCAATGCCTCGCGGCATCCTTTCCTGGTCAACCTGCACGGCTGCTTCCAGACAGCAGACCACGTCTGCTTTGTGATGGCCTACTCTCCCGGAGGAGACCTCATGACTCACATCCACACCAGCATCTTCACCGAAAAGCAGACGTGGTGAGCTCACAGCGCCCGTCCAGGACGCCCGGCTTTCTACTCTCAACTGCTTCACTCATTTCCATCACGTCGTCTGCTCTCGCCGCAGGTTTTACTCCTCGTGTGTGCTGCTGGGTCTGGAGTTCCTACATCAGAACAAAATTGTTTACAGGTGAGCATTTCTGTACAGCAGTTTGAGCTGTACATTATGAATCGGCCACACTGCATAATCTGGGAGACAAACGTCATCAGTCTTTAGAGGATTTACCGTAAAACTCCGAAGCACTAAATCTGCAGATGCAAGTCACTTCAAGTCATTATCCGATTGTATAACATGTGCACAGAAATCCTTTAAATGAGCTACATCAGAGAACTGCAACTGCTGACCAGGAGGAATCATACCTGTTTTAATTCACACCAGTTTTATTTATACAGCACCAATCTCATGACACTTCCAGAGAAAAGCCCCACATCCCCAACGCGCAAGCAGAAGTGACAGAGGAAAAACTCATTTACCAAGAAGAAACCAGAATCAGACCAGGTGGAGCCTTTTTCTGCTGTTCTGGTCGGAGGTTAGGTCACAGTAATCTCTAAAGGCCAATTCATACTCCATAAGAAGTTTGGCCAGAACTGTTCCGGTGGAACAAAATGATGCCATTTTGTACAACATTGGTTCGGCGGTGCAGACTGTCCTGTCAGAATTCACACTGCTGAAACTTCGGCAGTGACGTGTGCTGTGCATGCGTGTTCCAGCTCGCTAATGACACTCAGTCATATCTTAATCTTATTTGTCATGTAACGTCACTACTGTATGAGCCCCGCAGCTCGTTTACATGTCAGCAGTTGGGCTTCTGACATGTAAACCTGAACACACCTCTCACCACTACCATCAGTTCCTGCAGTAAAACAGGACCAACATGGCGGCTCGGACAAAAACGTTCTAATCCGTTAATAAAGCAGTTCAGAGAAATGTATTTCTGAAAACATTAAAGGTGAGAAATAAGCTGTATCAGAAAAGTTAAAACGCCGCTTCACAGACATGTGGCTGCTGTGAGGGGGCGTGGCCCACGAGTTCAGCAGTTTATGGGAGTATGAATAGTCCTGCCAATCAAACATTTTTTTCACCAGCTGGCTGACATCACTGCCGAACTTCTCATGGCTTCTAAATGGGAGTATGAATAGGCCTTAGCCATGGTCCTGGAGGGGCTCCGTCGTGCATGTCTCAGCTTTTTCCCTGTTTCCACACACCTGAACCTGATGATCATCTCCCCATCAAGCTCTGAAGGAAGTGAGGAGGCTCTTATTGTAGTGTGGTGTGTTGCAGCAGGAAGAGACCTGAATCAAGACGGGGACCCTCTGCGGATGGAAACCCCGCGATCAGAGGCTAGTGAGAGAGAGAGAGAAATAATTTGAATTAACAATAATGGTTAAGTATCACAATGTAACAAAGTCCCTTGCAAAGTTCCTGCATTAGTTACTTGCTATTTTAGTGTAATTGCATTGTTTAAGGCGTTGCATGGCCTTGCACTTGATAATAAGTGTGCTTTCAAACCAGCAAAGTTTGGGTTTAGTTCACTTTCACGCTGCAAATCAAAAGCAGACAAACCCACTGCAACAAGGTTCTGCAGCTTCAACAGCTGCTTGTTAGGGTCACAAATAAACACGAATGACAAATTAAAGCTCCAAAGAAGATGAGAACGCAGCTTAATGATTGCTCAGGATCAATAACAAAACACACTCGAAAGAAATGCACACATCACAAACACCCTCATCCTGTCTTTTATACAAATGTTGTGTTTTCTAGTGAGGTTTAAGACCTTCCATTTCCCCAACTGAGATGCTGGAACATAACAAAGTTGATCAAATGAATAAAAAACAGTCTTGTGACATCAAATTAACCGGAATACCGCTCCAGCCTACAGCAATATGTCAGTCATTTTTACATCATCTGAACCACACCAAATAATGAAAGAAATCATCAAAAGCCACATAGTGTCACTTCATCAACCCACATTAATGACTCCAGAGCTCTCGAAAAACCATCAAGCACTTCAAAACTGTCTCTCATGAGGACCGGCCCTGGAAAGGAAGACCAAGAGTCGCTTCTGCTGCTGAGGAGAAGTTCATCAGAGTCACCAGCATCAGAAATCACAAGTTAACAGCACCTCAGATTAGAGCCCAGATAAATGCCACACAGAGTTCTAGTAGCAGACAGTCTCTACTTCCACTGTTCAGAGGAGACTGTGTGAATCAGGCCTTTATCCTCAAGTAGCTGCAAGGAAACCAGTACTAAAGAAAAGCAACAAGCAGAAAGATTTGTTTGGACCAAGAAAGCCAAAGAACGGACGTCAGACCAGTGGAAATCTGTGCTTTGGTGTGATGAGTCCAGATTTCAGATGTTTGGTTGCACTGGAACAGACGGTTTCTACATGCATGGTTCCTCTGTGAAGCATGGAGGAGGAGGCGTGATGGTGTGGGGAGGCTTTGCTGGTGACACTGGTGAGGATTTAGTCAAAATTGAAGGCACAGTGAACCAGCATGGCTACCACAGCATCCTGCAGCGACACCATCCCATCCGGTTTGTGTTTAGTTTATAATTCAACAGGACAATGAGGCCAAACACCTCCAGCCAGTGTGAGGGCTATTCGAGCAAGGAGGAGAGTGATGGAGGGCTGGCAGATGACCTGGCTCCTCAGTCACCTGACCTAAAGCCAATCCAGATGGTTTGGGATGAGATGGATCACAGAGTGAAGGCAAAGGGGCCAACAAGTGCTCAGCATCTCTGGAACTCCTGCAAGACTTTGGTAAACCGTTTCAGGTGACGACCTCATGAGGCTCATCCAGAGGAGGACAAGAGTGAGCAAAGCACTTATTAAAACAAAGGGTGGCTTTGTTTT
>OMNM01034667.1:29004-40013 GCA_900302745.1 Parablennius parvicornis | reverse complement strand
TCTTAGTTATTGTTTCTTATTCCAGTGTGCCAGGACTCAAACCCAAATTTGCCCCCTTCATCAAGACGGGTGAATAATTTCAGAAAATGTAAAGCATTAACCCCCAGAGTGCCAAATGTGCTCTCTAGCGCCACCTAGAAACACAAAACACTTCACAGGAGGCTTGACCTGGAGGGCCAGGATCCTATTGTTTTTGCTATGTATTTTTTCTCTGTTGTTTCTTGTTCCAGCGCCCCAGGGACTCAAACCCACATTTGACCTCCTAAACACGCTCCAAAAGTCACCAAATTTGGCAAGCTCACCAGGAAGGGTGAATGATTTTAGAAAATGTAAAAATTAACCCCCAGAGTGATAAAATGAATGACAGAGGAGACCCTTCTGCTCAAAACTGCCGAAAAACATTTTTGAGTTATGGAGCGGTTTCCGTTTAATTACAGCACAAAGTGGAGAACGCCAAAGCCCCCTGTGTGCCTCCTCTCATTAAAACCCCACATTTCACACAACACACTAAAAAAATCACCAAATTTGCCATGCTCATCAGGATGGGTGATTTATTTCAGGAAATGTAAAAATTAACCCCCACAGTGCCAAATGTGTTCTGTAGCGCCACCAAGCTACACTAAAACAGCCACCACGACCTGTAGGAATGTCGAAGGGAGATCAAACCAAAACTGTTTTTTTCCTCTCATCAGCACCTACAAATCATACGTGGATACCCCTGATCTAAATCCCTTTCGCAAACACTATCTCCTCTGAGGACGAATATTGTACCGGCTTCAAAACACAATGAAGTGACAGAGGAGACCCTTCTGCTCAAAACTGCGGAAACTTTTTTTTAAGCTGTGGAGCGCTTTCTGTTTTATTGGCCGTCAAAGTTGGGAACACCAAATCCCCCCGGCTGCCTCATCTCATTCAAATCCTACATTTCAGCCCGGAGACACGCTCCAAAATTCACCAAATTTGCCACACTCATCAGGTTGGGTGAATAATTTCTGAAAATAAAAAAAAATTACCCCCACAATGCCACTGACACCACGCCGACACCTGAAACATAAAAAATGTATATTTCTTATATTTCTTATATTTCTATTTAGGGGTTGGCTACATTAGAACTTAGCTGGCTAAAGGGAAAAAAAAACCCAACTTAGCTGGCTTCCAAAATAAAAGTCCCAAACACCTTCTAAATAAAACTCCTTTGTTAAAATGACAATATAAATGTGTGTTGACCCCCAAGGGGGACGTCCAGAGGTTCCCCAAGATCAGGACTTCATCGGGTTTGGAAAAACCACCTTGAAGCCGGTTTTCTACAAACATCTGAAATACTCAGTGAACAATGTCAACTACTTCACTGTGTAGGAATGTCGTACTGAGATCAAACCAAGACTCATTTGTTCGTCTTGTCAAGACCTACAAATTATGTGCCGATACCTCTGACCAAATCCAACAGGAAGTCCGCAATTGGCTTTTTCAAAATCATTTTTTGCTCATCAAGGCATTCAAACAAACTGAACAGAGCCTTCTGCGTGGTGTTCCAGGTAGGATCTTCAACACAGTCCGAGTCTCTCCCTGAATCCTGACTTGACTTAGTCTGAGATGTAATTCTGAGTGTCTGTTTCCAGAACAGCTAATCTGAAGAAGTTCAATCAATTCGAACTATGTTCAGCTGGAGTTGCGCGCGTGCACAACCAGGATAAAAAGCCATCATCACTGGAGCCCTGATATCACCAGTCACCATGGCAACAGACCCAAAACCAAGATATTGTGCTGTAAAAGTTGCAGCGCTGCAGCAGCGGAAGAGAGAGAGACGGCCGGGAGAAAGCCAATCACAGTACCAATGTTTCCAGCTGCTTTGCTGTGGTTGAAGGACGACAAAGGAACAATGGAAGCTAATGTCAGTAGAAAATGCTGATTAGTTACAGTTACACTGACAAGGTGCTTGTTTGGATGTCTATACCTTAAACTTTACCTCCGGGAGTATCAATACCGGCACACATGGTGAATCTTGATTTCTTATCAACATCTGCAAACAACCACTATTCAAGATATGAGCGACATTAGTCCGCCTAAGACTGATTGAATCTATCAGATTTGATTTCTTTTAAAAATCGGATGGCAAAATAGTCTATAAAGTGCTTCTCTTCTCAAGTGGAATCAGCACCCAGGTTCAGTCTGACAGTCTCTACTTTAAATGTTTGGTTGAAGAAAATGTTCTAGTGAAGCTGCTGTAGGTTTAGACTCTTGGAGGACCGACACTGAGTTTCCTTCTTTTCACCTTTCGTCAGTATTACGTATCATTGACTTTCTGTGTCTCCAGGAGCATAACTACCTACCTTCTGAGAGGAATTCAAGACACATTACCCCACACCACCACCCATCCCCAGATCTACCTGATGTTTTTTTTTCCCCAATGTTTTCTTTTCTTTGAAAAGCTTTCTTCTAGCTATGAAACCCTTCTCATTTTCTCTCTTCTGCTTTCTGTCTCTTCTGTTTTGAGTGCCCCAGAGCTTTCTTTTCTGCCTCTCCATCTTTCGCTCCCAGTCAAGAGATCACAAGACCATTCAAATGAAAAAAAACTTGAGCTGCAGTACCTCTAAATGGTCAATGGACTTCACTTGTATAGCACCTTTCAACTGGGTGAGGATCCCCAAAGCACTTTACATTGTTCATCACATTGACACACTAATGCAGGCTGCGGTCATGCAAGGTGCTGTAACTCCAATGGAACAGTTTGTGGCTCAGTGTCTTGCCCAAGGACAGGTGCACGTGGACAGGTGGAGATGGGAATCAAACCTGCAACTATACGATTGGGAGACGGCGGCTCTATTAATCAAGCCAAGTCGCCCCGAGTGTGTGTCTGTGTGTTCTAATCAGTGGCGTGTCTCTGTAGATTGTTTCATTTACACATGCACAAACAGCTGTTGAGTACAGAAAATGCAGATTTGACCTAATTTTTCCCCATGACTTTGGTGCCCCACGAGTGCAGCTCGCCGATGTGCCACCTATGGGCCCCTGTCTCTCTCAACCTTCCTGCCGGACCTATGAAGTTGAATTCTAGTTACACACCAGTCTCATCGTCTTCTAATTGGTGGGACAAAGCAGACAACTACAGTGATGTTTTCTTTAAGGATGGTCTGCATATTATTTTATTCAAGATGCATTGAGTTCTGCTAAAAATTGAGTCGTTTCGGTTTTATCTGTTCACTGAAGGAACAGATATGTATGAATTGCGTGTAGATATGTATGAATGTGTATTCATATACTCATGTGTGCTCGCGTAGCCATTTTCAAGAAATATAACTTTCACAAAACGGGTGTCAAATTTATTTTCGTTAAATAACTGTACAAACCAATAAAGCATTACGACTCAACCCTTTTTTTTAGTTTTAACAAAGCGGAACCACTAAATTATGAAAATGTTTAATTTTAATAAAAAATGGAAAAAAAGGAGAGATATTTGGTCAAAAATAATGAAAACTGATATTTTCTGGTGCAACCTGTTGTCAGATTTCCAGAAATCATATCACTTGTTTGCCACTTGTATCTTATTATTTTACTTTTTTGCTTCCAAATTGTAAGAAAATAGTTGCTCTATTGAACAATCATTCAGGGACACATGCTTTTTTCACAAATTGTGTAAATGTGATGCTAATTCTACATTGCTGACAACAAAGTGGCTAGCCTTTACATCGCTGATTGCTCAGGTATGATTTATGTTCACTTCAGCAATTAAAACAAAGCCATGTCAATTATAAATTCAGTTAAAATTGTTGTCTCGCTGACAGGCAGGGTTCGACTCTGTGGCCAACCAGTTCTGTAATGTTACCTTAAAGTCTCATCCTTTCTCATAAAATCCCAGTGTAAGTTGAATAAATGCATCCCAAGTCAGTTGAAAATAACATTTTTTTAATGACTTAGTGAGGTTCAGGAACAGTGTCGCTGCTGCAGGTTGCCTCAGCAGCTGAGTCATTGAAATAATTGTGCTTTCTGAACACTGGAGGCTACGGCTTTGTCAGGTTGGCTCTGCGACCCTGCAGCCACCAGCAAAGTCGTCCACAAAGATACGAATGTCCATCAGACTCACACCCTTAGATGCATGTAGAAGATGGTTTCTGGGGAAATGGTGCCGATCACAGACAAGTCAACCTGCTGTATCTTTCATCAGTGTAACTCTAAAGTTCACGCTACTTCACTGACTTCAGATCAGTAGAGAAACTTTCAAAGGTATTATGTACATCTTTTCCACTCCTTTGTCAAATAAATCAGCCAATCATGAGGCGGCAAATCCAGTGCATTAAGTCATATGGACAGAAGGAAGATGGACTGCTGAAGTAGAAAAAAACCCTGTAATTTAAGGCCTCGTTTATATGACAATGATCCAAGTGACAAATCCACGCTCGTTTCAGAAAAGATTTGTGTTTGCACTGCAAAAGCTGACAGTGAAAACTATGTAGCTGGCATGTCACGCCACAAGGTGGAGCTGTTGCTGTTTTTGTAATGAAACCATACAAACATGTGCAGTGTGCAGCAACAATATGCTATAAATGTTAACACGATGACCAATTGGATGCTATGAGAAGTGAATCTCAACTATAAAACTACCAATATGGACAATAAATCTAGAATATGGATTGCGAGCCATGCCACTACGGACGCCACCATGTTACTCGCCCATGAGCAGAAGAACTACTCACCACGGCGTTGGTGTGCATGTGCAGTAACATCGCCTGCAGCCAAAGAAATGTTCCCTCTTGGGAGCTGGTATGAAAAAGTGACGTTTGCAGGGCCTCCAAGTGCTGATGATATGTAAAGCCAGTGGCGGACCTTGCTGGTTGCCCACTTCGCTCATAGAAATATCCGCCACTGTGTAACGCCCTGTGACGGCCCGTTACACCCTGAACGTGACTAAAGTTTTGCGATAACACTTGTTTTCATTGTCGTGTAAACGGGGCCTCAGTGACTTTAGCATTCTATTGGTCTGAATACTTCAAAATCCTTTGATCAGTTGGGATTTTTCAAAACTAAAACAAAAACATAGAATTTTAAAAGAGACAACAAGACGAAATAGAAATCAGACATAAGAGAATCTGTCCAGTAAGCATTAGTTCTCTGGGTAAAAAAAGCGTAAAAAAAAAAAAGAAAAGAAAAAGTTTCGAAATAACAAAAGCTTCTTCTTTTAACCTGCATATGCAGACGACTCCGTTTCTTTTACAGCAGCAGCAGCTTATTACACTTTGTCCTTCATTCAGTCAACAACAGGAAACTGACGGGACTGGCAACTTCCAGAGTAATGTTGTTGATGAGTTGGTGCAACAAAGGAAACAAAGTTCCGAATTTCTATTTAAACCAGTCATTTCAATTAAAAAGAAGAACATGTCCTGGGGTTACCTGGAACTGCATCAGTGCTACGTTTGCTTACTGCATGAAACAATGAACCTCAATATTTTTTGTTTTAATTGGTGAAGCTTTTCATTTGTGATCTCTCATTTAAAGGCAGAGTATGAATTTTTAAATAACCATTTTACATAAAACTGCAGTGATACTGTCAATACACTGATGTCCACAGTTGTGCTCAAACTTTGAGGACAGAATTTGATAATTACTCATCAACCCTCAGAGTGTGCAGACTTATAAATCCAGTATCTTGTTCAATGTGAAAAATGACTATGATTAAAATTGGTAAAAAGTCTAAATAGCTAAACTAAGTGGCATTACTTAAATTTTACATACTGTACCTTTAAATAAACATCTAACTGAGAAAAAAGGTCTGTTCCTCCTTGGTTTCTGGACCAAGGAGGAACTGACCAGTTAGCATGACCTTCAAAGCTGCGTAGACCTTGATGGGAAATATAGCAGGTCAAAGAAAAATCCAGAACTCTGTTCATACATGCTGCACAACAGCAGCAGCAGCAGCTATGTACCCTCAATCCTTCTGACCTTTTATTTGAACACAGTTACTGAAAGCATCATATTGAACTGACCAGCACTCGTTGAGCACGAACCTCATTTGTTATATTGATGCAGTAAACGTAGTGAAGCTGGTCTGAGAGCCGCGGTCCATTTCCACAGGAGATAACCAGGACAAGCTGGTAAAAAAACATGAGTTTTATAGTCCACTACTGGAGAGACGAATGGGTTAAAAAATTCACTTCCTGCAAACATTCAGAGAGAAGATCCAGTCAGTGAGAGAGCGACGTGGGGATTTGAAGTCCAGTTCAGAACTGATGTCGACCGGAAATGGCTGGCGTGATGCAAAATGGCTTTTAGAATCCAGATTCTTCTTTTTCTTGGTATGTAAAGGTGGGAGGACTATTTCAATGAGTACACAATATACTACCATGCAACAACCACACATGGACACCCTGGGACATGTGCACTGTTCAAATACACAGAGGAGACATTAAGAACACGGCAGCGTCAGGTTGCGATACACGGGTAGCGTTTGGTAGCAATGGGGTCCATTAGGGAGAGCTTAGTTTTCTCAGTAAATTTCCCAAGAAAAAAAGTGTTTTAGTGATTTTTTTTTAAATGGCTATATTGGGAACTAGCTGGCGAATGATGAGTGTTTCTCATGGGAAAGAAATCTAAAGAGGAGGCAGGCTTTGCATCACTGACATCACGTTTTGTGGAGTATTTTCTAAATCTTTAAACATGGAATGGAAAAACATTTGGTGGGATTTGGTGGCATGGCTCAGCTGTCAGTGTATAAGGCATTTTACCTAATTTGATTGCTTCAAAAAGTTACCCGTGTAAAGATGCCTCAAGTCATCAGACAGCCACCCGCCATCCCCCTGCTTTCACCCCACAGTAAAACAATATAACAAAGTTACTTTTTGAAAAATTTACACTGACAATATTTCTTTTTATTCAATAAGCAACCTCTGTCATTGTTCTTGACTGCTCGTATGGAAATTTTTTTTCCATCGTTGGAAGGAGCCAATTCCCGCTGTGATCAGAAGCTCCGATCTTCATTCCTCTATTCACCCCTCCAGTCTTTCTTTCTGTGGGATTATTATGGTCTCTTTTACTGTTTTCAAGTTCCTTCCCTGCAACAACAAATGAAAACACATAAAAACGTTACATCAATTTCATGCTTACCGTTCCGACTGAACCTGATGCATGTATCTTCATGAGTTATGAAGGCATTTGAAATATTGTCGTTCTAAATGAGGGTGCATCATCTGCAAACAATGAGTCTCACTTCAAAACACCAAAAACATTCTGTGTTGTTACGTTTGACCTATTGTTGCCAGGAGCACAACATTTTGAAGATTCAACACTGAAAGGATAGAAAGCCAAAAACATGGTTTGCATGGTTTCCCTCGACAGCCATACTTAGTTTCTTTAACTTAGTAACATGCAAATTGTGGACATAGAAAATGTTAAATCAACAAAGTTAATTTCAAGAGTTAAAATATCTGCAGCTTGTTCAAGTCTGATGTCAACGATCTTTTGGATCTGTAGCACAAGGCCCCAACAGTTCCAATCCAGTCTCACAGCAGTTCGTCAAATGTTCAAGAAATGGTCACAAAATACAATCTATTTATTTTTCATGTTCTGTGACACATTTTGCCCCTAACAAATTAAAATTTGTACATTTCAATAAGACTTATCTTTTGTGTCTGGGTCATGCTTTTTTTAAATCTTATTAGACAGTGCATATGCTGAGAGAGAGAGAGAGAGAGAGAGAGAGAGGTTGAGATTGCAAATGTGTCACAATACCTCTTAATATTATTTCATAAATACAATCTCGATTGTTTCCCCCATTTTTTACACACATATCCTTACAAATGCTGCAGCAAGTGACTTCCCATTATTTTCCCAGCTATCACTTTGTGGGCGTCTCCCTGCTTCACTGTGGGTCCGGGCCAGCAGCACCCTGTCACCCCGCCGGCTCCGCTACAGAACCATGGCGATCACAAATATATTTCACTTTAGCCAGAAAATGCCTGGATATTGTTTTGTCTTTTATATTTGAAGGGACATGGAGCGTCTATGGAGCTAAACACACGGTGCCTGCAGAGAGCAGGTGTTCACAAAATGTTAATGGTCGTCAGTGTGGATGCTCACATCTTTAATGGGAACTTTATAGTCATTAGTGTGGACTGACCATACACAGAAACTACTTAATGCCTGATTGTTGGAAGAAAAGCAAGACAAAAACATCACAACAATGCGCTGTCAAATAAGAAAAGAAGCCTGACCCAGACACGAAAGATAAGTCCAATTGAAATTTATTAGTTTGAAATTCGTTATGTACAACACAAAATAAAGGGGCAAAATATGTCACAGAACACGAAAAAGAGATTCAATTTTGTGACCAGATTGTGACCATTTGACAAAGTTCCGTGAGATTGGGTTGGGTGTGAACGTAGCCTTAGCTATGTGATGTGCATGATAAAGTCATTCATGTTTTCTGGAATCAAGGAGTGAATTGTTTGCGAAATTGTCAAACAATTGCAAGGAATTAAATTATTGGAAACCGGTTTTTAATTCCTATCCCTGTTCTCACTGCCCCAACTGAAGTTTTTAAAGCTTAGATGCTGACTCTTGGTCCTGATTGGTCCTTTTCATCTGTCTTACTTCCAAAATATCTGAATGAAATTATAATGTCATAAAGTTCTTTACAAAGCACAATAAGCAGCTGGTCAAGACAATCAGGTGAGTTTGAACAGGAAGACATTTTCTTTTGTTGAAGATTCTTTGAGAAACATGTTTTAGTGGAAATGATCAAATTAATCAGTTTCTCCTTCATAGCTCAACAGCTCTGTATGTATAGGATGAATCTACAATCTAAAATACTCTATACAATAAAGCGATGGAAATAAATTACAGACATACTAATAATAATTTCTTGTCTGCAATTTCCATCTGTTTATTTAATGATTGTCTCCTCTGTCTAGTCTGACTTTTTGTCTATTTTGCTGTGCTTTACTGTTTTTTACTGTAAAGCTCTGTGCTTCTGCAGATTGTCTCCTCTGTCTCGTCTGACTTTTACTTTGTTTTAGTTTGTTTGTAAAGCACTTTGGGAAACTGTTCTTAAAAATGCTATATAAATAAAGTTATTATTATTTTTATTATTATTATAAATTGCTGTAAGAATTTGAGAACTTTGAGCATTAACTCCATACCTCCACCAACATGTCCTCTGGATATTATAACCCTGATGATCTAAAACCAAAGAGTGACTTTTGATTCTCTCTAATGCTCCTCAGTATTAGAGGTCTTAAAAACACCATGAAGATGTAGTTTCATTACTTGCTAGCGCAGGCAGCCATAAGACTTAACTGGCCGTAATGAATCCTGGATGAATGAACAGACATTTTTAGACATTTACGTCCAAGATGAATATTAACTTTGGTACACTTTAGAAATGATTTGATAAAACTGGAGGAGGGGCATGTTTATATGTAAACTAATTATTCTGTAAAGGAGTGAAATGATCTGACTGTAGATGTAGTTGCTCTGATTCATTATTCCTAGAAGTAAAAACAGCTTGTGGTAAAAGTTTTATCATTGGAGTATTAAATCAACCACCTGACTCTAATCATGAATCATTTCGACACTTTAATTCATGATAAACCAGA
The DNA here is from genome assembly GCA_900302745.1 of Parablennius parvicornis. Classification (NCBI taxonomy): domain Eukaryota; kingdom Metazoa; phylum Chordata; class Actinopteri; order Blenniiformes; family Blenniidae; genus Parablennius; species Parablennius parvicornis. Next base: position 30,429 of record OMNM01034667.1, on the reverse strand, counting down.
TGAACAAAATCAATTATTATGGGAAACTTTGATTTGGATTTGACAAAAGATGATAGAATAGGAGAAAAATACCCTCATCTTTCTATCTAACTATTGATAAATACACAGGTGTTAAAGCAAGTAGTAAGTAAAGTATAATATAACAGCCAATATACAACACACTGGCTGTAAATCGGGTGTATTATATTCAGACATCTCAGATCATTATCTTGTTGTATTCTTTACAAAGGGGATCAATGAATAACCTATTCATGTGCAGAGAGAAAAGTAAAAGTAAAATAACAAAACTCTGACAAATTAATCCCAACACAAAACATAAAATAAAAGTTGGGATAAAATATACAATGCCACCGATTCCAACTATCCATGAAACTACTTAACTGGTGAACTAAGCAATTCTATCAACAATACCATACCAGAAAGGACAGTTAAACAAAATAAGGGAAATAATCCTTGGATTACAAAAGGAATTCTTAGGTCTATCAAAGAAAGGATAAACATTATTACAAATGCAGATATAATCCAAATACAGTAATAGAACGGCCCACACCAAATATAAGAACAAACTAACCAGCCTAATACGAGCTAGCAAATAAAACCACTTCACCAACCGATTCAAAACAACCTCTGGGGAACAAAAGAAAACTTGGAAGGTGTTGAATGAGATACTGGGCTGCACTAGTAAACCATCAACTATCCCTGACACTGTCGTGCAAATTCAGTCAAATAATCTTAATGAGAAAGACCATCTATCAAATTCTTTTAATAATTTATTTCCTTCTTTTGGAGAAAAAGCTGACTCATCAAATTTGTCCACCAGGGGGAGCCAATTATAAACATTTTATGAAGAATAATTGACCCAACTCCTGCTTCCCCAGACCTACATGCAGTGATGTGAAGTCAGGGCAGGCAGTGCCTACCCAAGGCTGAATTGAAATGAATGAAATATACATTTTGAGTATTTGTTTTAATTATAATATATTTCTAATTTATTTTTCAATTTCCGGTAGCCTATAGTATATAGGTACTCTTTGAAAGTGTCAGCATTTTGTGCTTTTTATATCCCAAATGACAACATCGCTTTCTCCAGGCACTCACTCCTGCTCGGTCTTACTGTGAAGGCTACACCCGCTCCACTTCGGGAGACTTCTTCCTCTTCCGAAGTCTCCAGAAGGCACACTGCAACTCTTCCTTTCCCGGTCATATCCAGCGTATGGATGTGTTTGCGCATGCGCAGTCAGCTCCCCAAAATGAAACTCATTTACGTCAAAAGGCAGATCGCTACACTGCCTTTGGACGTAACTATGCTATGCTAAATGCTATACCTACGTCCACAGTGTATTAGTGAATTGATGCAGCGCTGCTACGCTCTCAAGCCAGATAGCCGAATAACAGACAGGATGACAATGCTAGAGATGATGAACA
>OMNM01034667.1:0-19643 GCA_900302745.1 Parablennius parvicornis | reverse complement strand
AATGAAAACAATCCAAGTCCGTCATGAAAACGCAACTTTTCAAAAAACGCTCAGTCACCGTGAAACTCGCAGAAAATGCAACGTTTCAAAAAAGCTCAGAATCAGAGAAAATTCTCCAACTCCATGAAATTTGCAGAAAATGCAACTTTTCCAAAATGCTCCAACTCTGTGAAATTTGAAGAAAATGGAACTTTTCGACAACACTCCAACCCTAAAATGCAACTTTTCCAAAACGATTCAACTCCACCATGAAATATATGGAAAATGCAACTTTTCGAAAATGTTCCATCATGAAAATTTCAGAAAAAGCAACTTTTCAGAAATGCTCCAACTCTGTGAAAATTGCAAAAATTTTAACTTTTTGAAAATGCTTCAACTCCATGAAATTTGCGGAAAATGCAACATTCAAAAACTTTCCAAATCTATGAAAGTTGCAGAAAATTCAATTTTTTGAAAATGCTCCAATCCTTATAATATTGCAGAAAACAACTTTTCAAAAATGCTCTATTATGAAAAATTGTGAAAATGAAACTTTTCAAAAATTCTCTGTTGCCAAGAAATTTGCAGAAAACACTATTTTTTCTTCGATAAAGCTCAGAATCCGTGAAAATTGCAGAAAACATTTTGAAAACACTCAGACGCAGCCAAGTCTCAAACACTCCAGTGGGTCACCCATCTCTGTGCCCTCCACCAGACCAAGGAGCCGAATGTTGAGCCGTCTGTATTACAGGCGTAGAGTCTGGACATGTCTAGACTCGCCGTCAGGGCGTTAACCTGCTTTTCCAGGGACAAGATCCACGACTAATATGCCGCAGCGGCGCTTTTCGTGGATATTAGCCTAGCCTTGGCTTCTTCCAGACGGCTCACTGCGGACTGAAGCTCCGCAATGAGCTACTTGACAATCTTGGTTAGGGGAAAGAATTTTTTATCAATCACCTTGATGATATTTGCAGTCATTACATTAAATGCCTTGGCAACTGCTGGATCGAGGCCGTCCAAAGTGTTCGGCTCCGTCACCGGACTGCGTGCCTTTTTTGTTTTTATTTCCTCTAGTTCTTCCCATACTGTGAAATGACTCCGGCCAGAAGTTCTTTAGTGACATAGCCTACAACGTTTTACTCCAAAAAAAGCCTATGAAGTCAGAGCATAATCAGGATAAACCATAGATTGCCATTGCGTGGCAAAGAGCTACAGAAAAGCGTACGTTCACGTGACCCCATAAATTAACTTCTAATGTAGAAGGAAATTATTTCAGAATGAGGTGATGACGTCTGTTAAAACCTGTGAAAAAGTTTTCAATCAGCCTGTCTCCCTCTGTCTGTTTCTGTCTGTCTGTTCCTCTCTCTCTCTCTCTCTCTCTCTCTCTCTCTCTCTCTCTCTCTCCCTCCATCAAACAATGTTGTTCATGTCTGTTCCAGTGGAAGTCCCAGTGTATTGACATCTGAGATGGTGAGCGAGATGAGGTTGAGCTGCAAGATCAAGCCGAACTAAGGCCAGCGTTTTCACATGAGGACTGATTTGTCTTTAGAGGCAGTTTACAACAGAGCCATTCCATCGCTGCATCGTCAACACATCATCACCACATCATCACTGCAATCTGTGCTCGAGAAAAGGCCTGAGAATCATGTGTCACCGAGGCATTGTTTCAATGTCTGCTGCAGCTCTGTTGTATATGAGAATCAGATCAATTTTAACTGATTTATTGCATTTCAAAGTAAAATGAAAGAGATATCAGCATTATAATGAGGAAATATTTTGTAAAATGTTGCACAGACACGAAACTGAAGAGAAGGAAGCTCCAACACAAAAGATGAAGAAATCAAAGACAAGCTCAGAACAGAGACATTACTTGAGCTGCTGTGCTTCATTTGAGATATACCTTAACAATATGTTAATGTTTAGTTAAAGTAGTCATTGTAAGATCGTTGTCTCATCATGCCAAAACAAAGAATGTAAACATGTTTATGTTTTGCATAATCAGTTGTCGTCATATGAATGACTTTTGTAAAGTAATGTGATGCTTGATGACTGAGAACTCATTTGTAATCTGACTTAAATCACCAAGCTCTGATGGTTTGGATCACAATAAAATGAAAAAAAAGAAACTGTGGATTCAATCGTTTTACATTCTCTCAAAAACATGCTGTTATCAGCTTTTAAAAACCATCTGATATATTCTTTTTCATTTCTCCATTACCACAACTGTTTGAAAATATTTTTTAGACATACTTTAGCAGTATCATATTTGCATCGTAAATCTTATGACATTATTGGAAAAAAAGTAAATTATAGTGAAAGCTCTTATTAAAATCTGAATTGTTTGTATATTTTATGAGTATTGTTAATGATTATAAATGGCAAATTTCTAAAGAAAAATTTAATGTCAATATACTGTTTGCAGTCTGAAGGCAGAAAAATGTATTCATGAATGAGCAGTTATATTTTATGCCTTCTGCTTCCACTGTTGAGTGGAGAAGGAGCCTGAATCACCTCAGTCCCCCTGATAGCAACATGTTCCACTGCAAATAACATCAGCATCACCCTGCTGCATCCACAGTGCTTTTAAAATATATATATATAATAAGTAAATAAACAATAATTATGCGGGAAACAAACACATAACCTACAGCATTCAGCATTTGTTGGTCCCTCAACTTTCGTTGGCGAAGGTGACTATTTAAAATGTGTATAATAAGATCATATAGTTGGACATATAGTGTTACTATGCAAACTGACGGACTGAATCAATGAATGAATCTATCTGTCTGTCTGTCTATCTATCTATCTCTCTATCTACCACTCCCTCTCGGTGCCGATGGGTGTCGCTGTCTATAAAAAAGCGGCGCGGGTCCTTGTGCTACTGTCTCTGGATGTTCATACTGTGTTTTGAACTTCATTACCCACAATCCATCGCTCGTTACGGTCTGCTGTAGGAAGGACTGATTGTGTTGAACACAAACCAGCTTTGCTGACATCGACTAAGATTTTTTCGTTACTATGCGTTTGTACTGCGTGAAATAAGGACAACGAGGACAAATAACAGCGGGGAAGGCCAAAGTAGTCGTTGTCAGCACCGTCGCGATGCCTCTCTTTACGACTAACCCTTTCGATCAGGATGTAGGTGAGTAATCAGGATTGTGTATCATGCTAGCTGAGTTAGCTTTGTTTGTGTCTCCTGTTGTGAAGGCTTTGTGAAAGCGCAGGGCTGAGGAGACATGGCAGTGAGGAACGTCTCGATCACTCCTTCAAGAGATAGTTGCTGTTTGCTACTTCACTGTCTCGTGTCCTGCTTCTGTTTCCATTGGCTTATTGAGCTCGGTAGCACAGCGAGCTGCACACTTGAGCTAGCGAGCAACTATTCACCATTTATCCACAGCACCCAAACGTTAGCTCGATTAAGACGTATTTTACTGATGACAACATGTACACAGAAAATCCTGTGGGTGGAACACATGCTGTCAGCAGGTCGGTGAATCAGCATCATGACGTCTATGACGGATGAGACCACAGAGTGCTGATTTTTTTTAAATATGTTATTTCCCCTTGTTCTCTGCAGGCCAGTCAACCACTGGCCCAATGAGCCTAATGTGCATCCCGCATTTCGTGTGTTTGATGTTCCTCTCGTGCCTGATGTTCCTGGTGTGCCTGATGTTCTCCGTGTACCTGATGTTCCTCGTGCAACTAATGTGCATGAAATGCCTGATGTTCCCGATGCGTCTGATGTGCACGGCTGATCAAAGAAATCATATTTGAAACGTCACTTTGTGGGATTCTACATGTATTTGTCTCATATCTCATAAATCTTGTAAAGATTGAATATTACTGTTTAATATTATTATTCTATTCTATTCTATTCTATTCTATTCTATTCTATTCTATTCTATTCTATTCTATTCTGTTATAGAGAAAGCCACCAGTGAGATGAACACAGCTGAGGACTGGGGTCTCATTCTGGACATTTGTGATAAGATAGGACAGTCGCGCACTGGGTGAGTTCATTCGAAGTATCACATGGAGACAAAAGCAGGGCCACTGGAAGTAATTTTGAACAGGGGGTGCTAGGAAAAAAATGTTTTGTTTCTTTTTTTGGACAAAAAAAACATATAAGCCTATTTAAAATACAATTTAAAAATAAATGAATTGATTGAAATTCACTTCTTTATTGTCATATACACGTCAGTGCACAGACCCAGGGCCTGTAAAGCACAGACATCATCAATTCTCAGATGAATGTATGCGCTATTAGTTAAACTTCACAATAACAATACAATGGATTTGGTCAGCTGACATGAACCTGAGTAACTGCACCATTTACGTTTTTGCAAAACGACTCAATTGGCTCCAAAACCTCTTATACACAACACAAGGAAATAATTTGTGATGAATAATTTCACAAGAAGAAACACAAGAAGTCTATGAATGTGCCAAGGTTAGTAGCAGAAATGTGGCAAAGAAAATGCAAGTTGTGTCCATCACGTATATATCATATAGCATCAGACAATGGTGCAATTGCCTTTGACAGCCATTTTGCAATATTTTATCTTAATAACATGCATCAGCTATTGAATGTAACATTAAACAACGACTAAGTCCTACCATGTTTAATTATAAGATGACAAATTCAATTAGCAGACACTTTTATACAAAGCGATGTACAACACAAGGTTTTTAGGGTTAAGGGACTTGCTTAACATCACTTTGAGATGACCCCTAATGTATTCGGGGTTTAAGTTAATGTAATGTAATATAAAAAAGGCTATGTTTCCAAAACTTTTCCAAAACATTTAAATTATTCAATGATTTTTCAGGACTGGAAAATCATTGATTCAAATTCCATAACTTTTCCAGCAATTTCATGATTCTGGGGACCCTGTGTTGATCACACTATAACACTCCAAAAAAACAAATCATAATTTTATTGGGTTCTTAGTAGTAAAAATATATTTAATCAATGTAAACATTCTGATTTCAATAATGAATTAACATTGAAATTGTTTAAGGTGTCCTAAAGGGTTTTAAGTTTAATTTCTAAACACTATTATTTATTTGGCCTAACTGGTGCACCTTTGCCATTTTTACTCTAGCTGTGTTACAAAAAATATAGCATCACTTAAATCAAGAGAAGTGTCATAAAAAAAAAAAAAAAAAAAATTACTAATAAAAATGAATTAACATTATGACATTTTTTTTTTTTTTGTCAAACCAAGAGGCAACAAATAAAGGCTGCATCGATTGTGGTGACAAGGCATACCAGTGAAAATCGTGGAAATCTAAAACTTTCATGTGAAAATTGTGGATATATTTGTGGATCTGAAACATGTGACAATCTGAAAAACACATGTGAAAATCTAAAAATGACATGTGAATATTGTGGATATATTTGTGGATCTGAAACGTGACTATTGTGAACACGTGAAAATATGAAAAGCATGCAAAAATATAAAAATTTTATGTGAAAATTGTGGATATATTTTTGGCTTTGAAAAACACCTGAAAATATGAAAAACATATGAAAATTGTGAATCTATTTGTGAATATATTTTAGACAAATCTGTTCCATACCTGCAGAGAAGCAACCAAACAGTGTCAGCAGTAGCCTGCTTTCTGGCTTGAGTGCTGGATAAGCAGCAACTATGGAATGTCATTCAAAGCAGCCAACTTTTGTATTGACTCGTGGGCAGATCAGATCTCTCATGCTCGTTAAACTTGTCAGTGGGTGAACTTTCGTGAAAGCAAACCTGTGTTGATTAGGCTAAAAAGAATTACATTAAATTCCAAAATACATGTAAACGCCTATGTGTGTCAAAATCATTTCCCAAAATATTTATAAGGAATTTATAAATTGTGTAAAATATTTTTAAAAGGCTACAATTTTTTTAAATCTCCCTCTCGCCGTACCCCCACTTCCTGCGGGCCAAGACAAAAGGGAGATGTTTGAAAATAGTTTTCAAGTTTTGTGCTGTACTGTACGGTCTCATTTCTCCATAAATCTGACTTCTCCTCTTGTCTGTTGTCTTCCTGTTCCAGGCCTAAAGAATGTCTCCGTTCCATCATGAGAAGAGTGAATCACAAAGATCCTCACGTAGCCATGCAGGCACTGACTGTAAGCACATTTGTACAGTCGTACATACACGTGTGTACGCACGCACCCATACGGGACAGCAGAAAGATGCTTCTGTATGAAGCAGTTTCTAAAAACATTACAAAAAAACACATAATTCACAATATTGACTTTGAACTTGAAGACGTTTTTTTATTTCAGTGTAAGTAGAATTTGCTTTCTCTGAATTAAAATTAATACTAAAATTTAATTTATCTAAAATTAAATCCAACACTGACACTTTGATTAAACTATGTTTAAGCTTGAGCTAAACTAAATTTATTTTAGTCAAGCAGATTCTACAAAAGCTTATAGACAGACTGAAGATAGATGAAAGGACAAGATAATCGTAGATACAAGTGCAGAAGAGAGGAGGAGTTGTTGCTAACAGCTGGTACTCCATGATCACTGGTGAAAGCAGCTTTTCTCACCATGAAACAGGGATGTTAGGTACTCATTGACTTGATATTTCAATAGCTTTTCAAATCAATATATTGATATTATGGACAGTGTTGGCTGTGATATTTCCCTGTCTGCAGAATGTTAACCATCTCTAACCTTCTCTCTGTGCCAACAGCTGTTGGGAGCATGTGTCTCAAACTGTGGAAAGATTTTCCACCTCGAGGTTTGCTCCAGAGAGTTTGCTAGTGAAGTCAGTAATGTCTTGAACAAGGTTTGTCAATTTGTTTTTAGACTTCCTTTTTTATTAGTCATTCGCGTAAACCAGAGTTCGACAGCCCCTCTGTGGTGGCTCAGTCAAACTTTCATTTCAGGGTCTGTTTCTTACCCCCTACCAAAACCAGGGTCTGTATCCCAACACCAATCTGTCTTTCTGTCCTCTCCTTTTCTCTCTCTCCTCTCACCCCAACTGGAATAGTAGAAAGCTGTCACCTCTGAATCTGATTCTGCAAAGGTTTCTTCTGAAGGCTCGTCCATGCTTTCCATGTCCGCATGTGCACAGATTACGCGTGACGTCAAAATAGTCACTCTGTACGCTAGGATCCGCTCCAACCCCTCTGAGGTTGACCACACGCAGCCCAAATTTTGTGACCACATGACCTATACGTGTTGACTGTGCATGCGCCAAGCCTACTGGGCACTTGTTTGAGGAGATTCTCCGTTCCAGTTCCCTCAATCCAGTAACATCTGTGTCATCCCATTATGTTTCCTGCATTCTGACTTTCACTTCAGCAGAGAAATTTTGAGTTTCCAAAGTCACCTCTTGGTATGAAATCCAGGATTGAATCAAAACAAAGAAAACTTTTCCACATCAGCATTTACTGACAACCTGCTGCTTTATCTGGAGATCTGCGATGTAGAACTACTTAAGAGTTATGAAGAAGAGCTACAACTGATAAAAAACTGGAAATACCCAGAGAAAGATATATGTGCTATAATAAAATATTTCCTATTCTAAACTATTTTTACAAAACTTTGTAATGAAACATGATATACATTATTGTTTGTGTCGTAAAACTAGGATTCACTGAATCCTAGTTTTGAATCCTAAATGTAGCAGTCCTCTGGTCTGAATAAAGGATCGCTGATGAATTTGTGGTGTTTCCTGTAAATGAGGTACTACTGTGTACAGGGCCACCCTAAAGTGTGTGAGAAGCTAAAGGCCCTGATGGTGGAGTGGGCTGAGGACTTTCGCAACGATCCACAACTCAGTCTCATTTCAGCTATGATCAAGAATCTACGAGAGCAGGGCGTCACTTTCCCAGCCGTTGGCTCCCAGGTCAGTCTTCAGGTGACAGGAATAATATAATTAAAATTAATAACATGCTCATCTGATGATAATGTCTCCCTCCAGGCTGCAGAGCAGGCCAAAGCAAGCCCGGCTCTCGTGGCTAAAGACCCGTCCACCTCTACAAACAAGAAAGAAGAGGAAGACTTGGCCAAAGGTAAACAGTAGTGCTGTCAATCGATTAAAAATATTTAACTAATTAATTGCACAATTTCTGTAATTAATTGCATTGTTTTTCTACTGAAGACTGAAACTTGTAAGGATATTTATTCAGGGAAAACCACAGAATTAATGTGGACTCAACACACAGACTGTATTTAATTTCAACGACTAGTTATATAATGTTCTTTTAGCTTTGTGTGATTGCTTTTTTCTCTCAAAGATTAGCAAAATAATATAAACATTGATTCATTCATTCATAAACATCTAATATGAGTCTGGGTTTTGTGAGCGTGCAGGTCCACCAGTTTGAGAATTTAAATATTTCTAGAATCAAAGTTGTTAACTAATTACATGAACAAAGTGGCAATAAAATAGTCTAATATCCACACACCCACACACTCACAGATGCACACACACTCACACACATATAAGCGGACGCACACACACACACACACACACACACACACACTCGAGCACACACTCATGGAAGTGCACACACATTCAGTATACTGGAGAGCCAGGGAAAAAGAGAAATTATTATTTTACCTGCAAGTACTTCCTCCAGCTTTAGGAGTTTAAAGTAGAACTTTCTGTCTTAATATAATTCCACTTGTTAACGTGCTGCTTGTTGGTCACGGTACTGCGCTAATGAGCTGCACAGATGGCTGCTCCGGTAAAGGAGTGAAAAAATCCCAGAAAAAAAACAGAAGTTAACAAAACGGCGTTAATTACATTTCATTTTTTTAACGAGTTAAACATTTCATATCAATTAATTTCATTAACGCGTTATTTTGACAGCACTAGTAAACAGGCGTCAGTTGGAGAAGTCTGAGGGATTTCAGAGTGAGTTTCTGTGTAGAAGCCCTGGTTAAAAGGACATGTTTGATGACAAACGTTTTAAATGAGACATATAAAGACTGGAAACATTTGTTTTGCTGACTTTAATGTGAAGGATATTACATTAACGATTCTATGATCACGGTTTATGTGTATGCTTAGATACTGAAAATCTGACAGTTCATTCTGACCATTCATTCCAGGATATGGTTGCTTAGATTTTCAGCATATGCATAGTGAACCGTGATCATAGTACCGCTAATGTAATATCATTCACCTCGTAATGTGCAACATGGAGAGTTAAAACCTGTTTACTGTTGCAGCCATTGAGCTGTCACTAAAGGAACAACGGCAGCAGCCTCAGACCTCCCTGTCCAGCCTCTATCCCAACACGACCAGCCTGCTCGCCTCACACAAAGCGGATGGCAGGAAGGTCCGCGCCATCTATGACTTTGAGGCTGCTGAGGACAATGAGCTGACCTTCAAATCCGGAGAAATAATCACCATCCTGGATGATAGGTGAGGTAGTACACAAATATATGAAAGTGCGCACAGAAAAAAATTGTTGTCCTGAAATTGTTCTGATACCAATGATAAGTAACATCTCTCCAGAAAAAAGCCCAAAGCTCTGAGACTGTGAGTACTTTCAAACGACAAATGTATCACTAAAGCAGTCAAAAGGAACCTTCAACCAGGAACTGATCACTGGTGTACCTGGATGTTTGATATGAGAAAAGAAACAACTCTGCAGCAGTACCCGAGTCATTCATTGCAGTACTGGAATAATCTCGCTACAGCAGTACTTCAGTAAACTCCCTGTAACAGTACTTGAATAAACTCCGTGTAGCATTACTTGAATAAACTCTGCAGCAGTTTTGAAATAATCTCCTGGTAACTGTACTGGAGTCCTGCTGCAGTACTCAAGTAAACGGGAGCTGTAAAGATTGTTGTGTGAAATGAAGAGATGTAGTCCCACTTAAGGCTTCCACAAACTGAGACAAAAGATTGGGATTGTGGGAGAATCATTAGTAAAATCTGCAGTTGCAGCCCAAAATGGTCGGGCTTTGTACATGGTTGTAGGACGACCAAGTTATCGGTGTTAAGCCCGTGACCAGATATGTGATTGTAGCTGCTGCTGCTGCAACCTTTTTGTTAGGTTTGAAAAACCTGCAAGAAAGAGATAGAGACAACCCCAGTATCGAGAGAAATAAAGTCAACCAGTCAGCTTTCTTGTACAAGGGCAGAGAAATGAAGTCGCCTCACAGCTTGTTCATAGATCTGCAAAGTTCCTTCCCTCAGCTGCCCAACTTTATTCACACAATAACAGTAGACGGATTCATTCTCATCCAGAGATACAACACAGCAGATTGACACCGGCTCTTCTGAGTGAGCTGAGAAGGTAGGAATGCAGTAAGATAAGAAGTTCCTCACAGACATCTCGCGGCCTTGCAGGGGTAAAAATAGCGAACAGTGACTAACACAGACGTGCATAAATCAGCGATAACTTCAATATTAACATTTCCACTAGCCTAAGCAATAACGAACAATGAAAGTACAGTTTTTACCTATCACTTTTAGCCTTGTTTATTGGTTTGCATGGAGTGTGCCTTTTTGAAAAATGAAAGACCACAACAGTTGATGCTAATGTAAAATGCTAGTAGATGCTCACAAGACTTAATTCAAGCTCCTGTTGCAACATTACCCTCCAGGTTGTCATCTCTCTCTGAGTCACACCCGTGACGATATTTTCCTCCTCCTCTGTTTTTGGGATTTCTTTCAAAACACATAAATGCCACAATGCTGAGGCTCCATTCATGTGTTTGTTTCATTCATGTGTTTAAACTTAGCCAAGAGAGAAATTAGTTACCAGAATACAGAGAAAAAGTGAATTCCACTTATTAATAGCAGGAGCAGTAATCTCTGTTCCAGGCTGTTCTCATAATGTTGTTTGTCTCTTGCAGTGACCCTAACTGGTGGAAAGGAGAAACTTACCAGGGCGTGGGACTGTTCCCTTCCAACTTTGTCACTGCTGACCTCACTGCAGAGCCTGAGATGAGTGAGTACGCACAGCTTCTTAATTCACATCCTTCACCAAACACTACGCCAGGGGTTAGGAACCTATGGCTCGCAAGCCATAATTGGCCCTTTTAATGACTGCATCTGGCTTGCAGATAAATCTTATCGCCTTCAAACATGCTCGTGCATTTTAATCCTCCCATCTATTCTCTGCCACCTGAATCCAGGCCAGGGTTTTATTCCAGCTCCCTGCCAGGCTAAAACCAATCACAGCTACGTATGTTGCAAGGTCCTGAAATACTCTGCCTTTCAATCAAATGTGGATAAAACCCTCATCGCAACGTGATACTTTTCCCTCGCTTTGGACGAGTCCACAGACGTAAGTCATTCATCCCAGTTTAGTGTGATTGCAGGGTATACTACCGGTGATATCCTGCGTTAAGAAAGTCATGCTGTTTTGCCAATGAAAGGTTCAACAAGAGGGGAGGATTTGTTCAAATCGTCCATAGAGTTTGCTAAAGAAAAAAATCTACCAATGGATAAACTTATTTCAGTGTGTAATGGTGCTCCGTGTCCGGTGTGGTGTCCCTCTATGTTATGACTGAGTAAATCATCACAGCTTCAATATCAGAATCAGAAGTCCGTTATTTATCCCAGGGGGATATTACTTGCATTACAGCCACTCAAGCAAAATTACAAATGAAAAGAGAAGAAATAGCATACATAATTAAGTAAAAGACTATTAACTAAATAAGAACTAAATACACACACATTACATTAGTAAAGAATAAAAAAAGATAAATAATAATGATACAAATATAATACAGAGATTTACAATAATCAAAGCTGTAAGGTTACAATATAACAATGTTATTATTGAGAATACATTTAGACTTATGATGCTCTAAAATCTTGCCTTAGAAATGCACACATTTATGTATTCGGTGTTAACACAAATATCATATGGCTCTCATGGAAAGACATTTTAAAATAATTGGTTTTTCATGGCTCTCTCAGCCAAAAAGGTTCCTGACCCCTGCACTACATACTATGTCTATTAGCAGTATTGCCGTGGAGAGCCTGCAGTGCAATAAATTTAATCAATTTCACAGAGTGCAGTGACAAATGTCATCACAAGTCAGGATCATTGGTGCACCTTATTTTATGCCTGAAACAACAAGATTTCTAAACTTCTGAGAAGATATCAACCAGGGTCTTAAAGTGATTAAATTAATTGTTTCTTTTGAAGATAGAAATCATTTTCTTCTAATAATTCGGGATGGGCACACTTTCTATCAGTTATTTAACATCTGACATCTGAACTTGCTGATGACACTCTGACACAGCTGCGGTTTGTTTAAAATTTTGCATCAGAATCTTGAATGCATTTGGACTCTGTTTGGCTTAATAAAATCAGTTTTATAGTCATAATCACCTGTGGAGTGACAGAGGAGACAAATTAGTCTGGCCACAGCTGGTTTATTTCTGAAGTGGTACCTGTGTGTTGTCCCTCTATTCTCAACAGTGCATTTAGAGTACCATCTACTGGTTGGGATGTATCTTATTCCAAAACTTAAAATTCTTCAGCCTACTATTTGTTCAACCAGTTTGTATTTGATTAATCTACGAGTCTGCTTCGATATCGACCCATCAAACCGACAAAACCAAAGTGTTGTCAATTGACTCTTATTAGGGACCTCAGCCATGGAGGGCCAGGACCCTATTGTTTTTGCTATGTTTCATAATAGTAGTTAGGGGCCTCGGCCTGGAAGGCCAGGACCCTTTTGTTTTTGCTTTGTATATTTTTATTTTTAATATTTTTTCTTTTTCCGCCATGCCAGGTGCTCAAACCCAAATTTGACTCCCTAAACACTCTCCAAAAGTCACCAAATTTGGCACGCTCATCAGGACAGGTGAATTATTTCAGAAAATGTAAAAATTAACCCCCAGAATGGCAAATGTGCTCTCCAGCGCCACGTAGAACACAAAACACCAAAGTGGCCAACACGGCCCATAGGGAGGCCGTCGCAGGGAGATCAAACCCAAACTCATTTGTTTGTCTCATCGAGACCTACAAATCACGCACTGATACCCCTGACCTAAATCCAACAGGAAGTCCGCAATTGGCCTTTCAAAATAAGTAAAGATTTTTGCCCAAAAAGGCCTTCAAACAAATGCTGTCTCCTCTAATGATGAATATTGTACCACCTTCAAAACACAATGAAATAACAGAGGAGCTCCTTCTGGACAATTCCTTTTTCTTAGTTGTTCACTAAAGATGCTTCCGAAAATACTCAGTGAGCAGTGACAATACATTTAATTATTTTAACTATTATGAACATATGCTGTGTTCAGACATTAATAATATTTAGGAATTAGCTATATTACGGCTTAGTTGGCTTTTGGAGTAAAAGCTCCCCACATTTTTCAAAATAAAACTTTTAGTTAAAACCTTCTAAATGTATATTATATTAGTATTTAAATGGGCCAGAGGCAATGATTTGGCCAACCCCGATGGGCCAGAGCCAGAGGCCCCAACCAATGCTGCTTGTAGCTTTAATTGGGGACCTCGGCCGTAAGGTAAGGCCTCCACAGGAGAGACCCTTCTGCTCTGAAAATCAAAATAATCTTTTTACGTTCTAGCACAGTTAGGGATGCACTGATCCACATTTTCACTTCTGATTCGATCCTGATACGTGAATTTGGATATCTGCCAATACTGATACTTATTCGATACCAGAGCTCTGTTTGCTTTAATATTATTAGTAATATCATTATTATTTTATTTTATATGAGGCTTTAATAAACATCTCTCTACAGGACGGTATTAAATGTGTGAATGTATGTATGTCTGCTCCTAAAAAGCAACTTGAAATAAGTATAAGGTCATAAAAGGAAGCATTACAAACATTTTTTGTTCAATTTGGACAATGTAGGGGTCTGCGTGATGTCATCATCTGATAATAAACTTGTTATATATTTAGAACGTCAGAATTACTTTATTAATCTCTTGGGAACTTTTTTCAGCAACCCAGCACAGACAGCAATGTTGCCAGCACTAATGCAGGGCGAACAATTGGGACTATTTTCACTGAGTTTTGAGTGGAGTAGCAGGAGGGAGCTTCACTGAGGTCTGGAGCATGGAGGAGCATGCTCAGTACTGCTCTCCTGGGCGAACTGGCGTTTTAAAACGGTGATGCCTGGCTGCAGAGCGGCCACCTCTCTGTATGACGGCTTTACAAATGTTCCATGTTGCCGTGTTGCTTCGCGGTGTTTGAGCGTAAAATACATGAAAACAGCACACATGTTGTCATGAAAAGTCTGACTGACACATGCTACTGTTGGCCTGCTGGCTGAAAACTGTGGAATAGATTTCCGAACTCATTACTCCGTGTCTCATTGAGACCCGCCTCCGTTCAGGACATCCATTCTACATTTTGCTGCGAGCAGAACAGCCAATAGCAGATGGTAAACAGACGAGGCTCTCGGATCGGGAATCTCTGCAGGTTGGATTGGAAATTTCCGATCCGTGAATTACTTTGATATCGGAGCCTGACACCGTTATTGGATCGGATAGGCCCCATCCCTAAACACGGTTTCCATTTTATTGTACGTCAAAGGTCTGAACGCAGAATCCCCCTGTCTGCCTTCTCCCATTCAAATGAATGGAGAAATGCAAATTTGTCCTGAAAAAAAGCAGTGATCGAACACCTTGACCAAGTGGCGAATGTGGTTAAACCATACATCTGATCGATAAAGCGAACAAGAACCTGCCTGCCGGACAAGGTGATGTAACACATGTGGGGAAAATGCTCTAAAACATGACAGTTTTGATGAGTGGGAGCAATGGTGTCATAATTTTGTTCCCGCGATTCCAAGCAAAATTTAACATGGAGTCCAATGGAGCAAAATCGGGCATCTCAATCAAGCTGAGCGTCCTGGTGTTTACGTCTGACTGCTTCCAAACCCACACAGACTGAAAGACAACAAATTTTTCGTTCAAAATATGAGATTTTTCTGAAAAACTTTGCCCAAAAACTGTGGATTCTGCGGAGTTGTTTCCTAGATATGTTGATAAAAATCGCCCTCTCTCCAACTCTGAGGGATGCAGCTGCAATTAGTGATGTCATTAGTGTTGCATCATTCTCACTCAGGATTATGCAATACCATGTCAATCAGACTGTGACCACTTAACCTGCATGTCCTGACTTTCCAAGTAAAAGCCCCAAGTCCTTAAAATAAGTCTTTGTTTATTAAATGGATATTAAGTCTTTAGCTATGCTTTGGGTGAGCTGGCTTTCAAAATAAAAGCACCACATATTTTCAAAATAAAAGTCTGTTTCTTCAAAACTACACCGAAGACCTTAAAAATTTATATTTGGAGATTAGCTAGATAAGAGCTTAGTTGGCTTTTGAAGTAATAGCCCCCCCTACATTTTTTAAAATTGAAGTCATGAAAAGTTTTTGTTAAAACCTTCAAAAATTAAAATTTTTATTACTATTTAGATCGGCCAAAAGCCATGATTGGGCCGACTCAGACGGGCCAGCACTTGAGGTCCCTACCAATGCTGCTTCCAGCTTTAATTTGAATCTGGTATTGGTGTTCAGTTCATCTCTTGCTTGAGCAGCTTCATTCAAAAAGCTCATTTAGAAACTCATGGTTATATTTTTCTCTTTTTTAAGTTTAATATAGTGAGATCTGGTTTATCAATATTTGGGGTTTTCAGTGTCTGTGTTCAAGTAAAATGTTTTTTTTAAAGAAATTCACTGAACAAGTGGCAAATCTCTATTACTCTCATCATTGTTTGTGTGTTTGGCAACAAAGTAATCCCAGACTTATTAAAAGAAATTTGGTGCATTACTTTAACTCTGTGGTAGTTGGAGTAGGTTACTGATTATATTTTCAAAGTATCCCTCCCAACCCTGATTTCACTGTAATATCATAGAAAAGAAAGTGCATAATATGGATTGATAACTGTATTTACATTATATGCATAGTAATTAAATAAGATATGATGCATTAATTGTGTTTTGTTATATGTGCGAGCTCCCCTGGTACACCTTGCTGCCAGTCCGTGGAAAGTGGTGTTGCCTGAAAGAGATCGGTGGTATAACGCAGGTTGGGAACCGCAAATATTGACTGTAAGGCCGTTATGGGTACATGTCGCATCGATGCAGAGGCTAAGTCGAGACTCATGGCAATGCGGAGCCTCTTTGTATTGTTTTGGTATGGAGTATTTATATCATCTAATCTTATCGGTACTCTGTATCACCAAGTAGCTAAAAGTTAGTACTTGCACTCATCCTTTTAAAAAAAGTGGCATTGTCACATCTGTTGCGGAATTTCCAGTTGTTTCATTGTATTATGCACAGTGTCAGAAGGATGAATGAAGAATTAAACTTAGACTGGGTGCAAGGGTATTTATTCACACAAACAATTGGAGATATCCTCACATACACAGTTCACAGTTTACATACAAGACAGACCCAAGACACACTCTCAACTCTCTGTCCTTCACTTAAATAGAGTTCCTCTGAAGCAACAGTTATCTGCATTCCTCTCAAAGCTATAGAAAAACGTTGGTTTACCTCTTTGCAAGACATTTGGCCTGGTCATAACTGAGACCTGTTACTTAGACAGACAATAACAATGACTACTCGATAAACAGAGGCATCAAGTTATCTCGCAAGAATAACAACAATAGACACAATAAACTGGCACTGAGCATGTCCTGACCCACAGAATGGGTCCTTGTACCTCAATACAGAGGCCAAAATCTTTTTTCTATGATAGATATAAGGATTATAAGAACTCTCTGTAGGAGATATAAGAATTAATAAAATAGACGTATGAATTTTCTATAACAGTTCCCTCCTCTTTGATTGTAAGATCAACACTACTGGTACCCAACATTTATTACAATACAAGATCATAACTTCAGCATCATGAAGGAGAGTGCTGTCACATTTAACATACATTCATGATGTCATCCATTTATTACCAGGAGGAACCCTTGCGTCCATTTTTTCCTTAAAATCAAGTCACACAACTCACCCTTGACTCGCTGCCTCCCAGGGTACATAAACCATCACCTACAACACAATTCTATGCACCAAAATGTGCAGATGTTTACCAAACCCTGCTGTAGGTTCCGCGAGAATGTACCCCAGGGACTTTGAGCCAAGAGTCGCACCCAAACCTCTACCCCTCACACGGCCAATTAGAGAATGAGTAAAAGAGCTCACTCTCTCTACACCTGGAGTGTGACACAGAGAAACAAAGTATAATGTTGCAGTGAAACGCAATGAAATGAATGATCTCACTGACGTCATAAACCGTGACAAACAGATGTAACACTTTACATAACAATTGAATCTTTAACTTACATGAGTAATGCTGATTACTTTTAAGCCAAGAATTAAAATTACAGAATAAAAATAAACTTTTTTCCCAAACCAGTCTGTGCTTTTTACTTTATCTTTTTTTTTTCTAAACCAAACCAGTCTAGGTATTTTTTACTTTTATGTTATTTTTTTCTTTAAATAAAGGAATAATCAATCTTTATTGAAAGGAAGAAAGAAATCAGAAAATATCCATTTTAATGAAAAGACATAAAAATAAAATGTCTTTATTAAAAATAAAGAATTAAAGAAAGTAAAGGACTGTTTTATTAATTTAAAAGAAAATAAACAAAAATAATATTTAAAAAGAAAAGAAATCAAACTATTTTTTATTTAAAAGAAAATAAATCAAACTATTTTTTATTAAAAGAAAATAAATTTATTTAAATCAAAACCTCAAAGATAAGTCGATGCCATCTCCTCATCCAACAACATCCCTGGTGCATGTTAAATGGTCCATTTGACCTTTTATTGTGATTCCTTGCCCTGTTTGTTTTCCCAGTGAAGACAGAGAAGAAGACGGTGCAGTTCAGTGAGGACATTCAGGTGGAGACCATAGAGCCTGAACAGGAGCCGGTGTATATTGACGAGGTACTCCACCTTCTCTCAGCATTTCTCCACCTCAACGTATTCTGCCTTATGTTAATGACACATCTTTCGCTTTGGAGGACTACAACCTTCATGTCCAGAGACATCTGTGCACACTTCCACCAATTATAATGTGTCTGGAGCAGCATAGCATATTTGTAATATGTAAAATTAATAACTGTAATATTGACTATCTAGTTATCTCCGCCAAGGAGATTATGTTTTTGCCAGGGTTTGTCTGTCTGTTCGCAGGATTATGCAACAACTCCTGATGGGATCTTCCTGAAAAAAATTCAGAAGATGTGTCTTAAACCAACTTAGATTCCATTAAATTTTGAGAGTGATCCAGATAACCGTCTGGATACAAAAAAATATCAAATATGTCTTCGAAGTCTATTGGAGATCATATCTGATTGACTTGTAAAAATTCAGTGATCTGTAGGATGATCATATGTATTATGATGTGTAATAAGGTCGGGAAAAATTCTGGAAAGTAACACTGGTAACCCCATTTACGATTTAAAAAAATCATAACTCATTGAATTTTGTTTCGATTCCCTTGAATTTGATATGTATATTTGGAGGATCATTGCCCTGAGTTGTGGCAAATTTTGTCTGGATCTGATCCAGATTAACGATATGACGGCACTTCAAGGTTGTGAAATTTTAACATTGAAAACTCCATTTGGCGGGGGCCTGCGCTCTCTGAGTGCTTTTGTAGTTGATAATCCATTGATGAGATCTAAGTACTTTCATGTGCCTTGAAGCTTGATGGTGGTCTAGCATTATTTTAATTGTTGCTAAATATGTTTTATCTTTTTTTCCTCTACTATGTGAGACTTTGGAAATGAATATTCACTGTACACACACATCCACCTGCTCCATCAGATCATCTTTTCATGGGAACAAGCACACAAATGTCCTAACTCCACATTTTACCATGGACTTGTCAGTCTTTCTGTCTCAATGAAAGCTTCGTCCACTAATGTTTTTTTCAACCAAAAAGTCATGTGTTGGATGGTTAAAGAGTGATTCCTCCTTTTGGAAAAACTTTTGGAATTTCATTTTAGATCTTCATAACCCTTCAGTAGTTTCTGTACTAATCCCAAAGCTCCAGATAAAGCTTGTCAGTGAACGTAAATGACACTTTTTTTCCTGCAATTTCTATTTCTTTGGATTTAATCCTGATTATCTTACCAAGACGAGACTTTAAAAACTACATTTCTTAGCTGAAGTGAAAGTCATGGTGCAGGAATCCCAGTGAAAGGAGACACAGATTTTACTTGAGCAAATATTCAACCTTTCTTGTTTGTTTGAAGTTTGAAAGTTTGAAAATTAGATGTTTCTTCATAAGTTTGGTAGATCCTCTATAAGAGCTGCAGGTGTCACAAACCCATTTTCAGCCTTTTGAAAAGTCCATTAGTTCAGTTGCCCTGTGTTTATATGTTTGTTATTAAACTTTACAGGACAAAATGGACCAACTCCTGCAGATGATACAAAGTGCAGATCCAACAGACAACCAGGCAGACACTGTGGATTTACTACAGTTGGAAGGTGAGCCTGAATTAAGTGACAGAAAAGTACACTTAACAACTTCAATCCACTGGACTGTTGATATGGACACACTTTATATTTATTTCTTTAGGTGCCTGCAATCAAATGGGTCCCCTCATTGACCAGAAGTTGGAAGATATAGACAGGTACTTTGTGCCGATGGTGATGGTTGTAATGAATGTCACAAGATGGACTGTAATTATCAGATTATTGAGCACACCTGAAGATAAGCCACAT
>OMNM01034666.1:0-11488 GCA_900302745.1 Parablennius parvicornis | reverse complement strand
GAATTAATACAGTCTCGCTTTCCGGAATACCCCCCAGGTTGAAGAAACTTGACGAGATCAAAATGTTCTCAACTGGAGAAAGTCTGACAAGAAGTGAAACAGAACCTACACAAACAAACTTACATCTGTGTCTCGGGGTGTACTGAGGTTAAAAATGATCAGTAAGGGAGGTTCCAGATTTTGAAGTCGCTGGTTTCTGAGAACTTCGATCCTTATAACCTTGGATGAGATATTTTCCTGTTGCAACTGATGAGCAGATGGAGGTAGGTTACAAACCCTTGAACTTGTGATCACTGAAACATGAACATGTCTGTAGATGAGACACATGATAAAAAGTAGGATGTACTTGGAAGTGGTTGTGCTGTTTGTAGTGGACTAGACCAATGATCCTGTTGTCTCCTGATATGTTGTTCAGGGCGCTGACAGGCAGCCAAACCTCAGGGATGAACGATAACTCCTCATGCAGAAGCTGGCAGCAGTGGACATAGAAACATGAAGTCAGTGGTTTGCACTAAAGACAGACATGAAACGTTGAATGTGTTGATGCAGCTGGAGTACCGGTGGAGCTTCTAACTGGATTCTGTCGTTAGTTTCGGGAGAGTTGAGGGCAGCATCGCTGATGTTGAAGATGCTCAGGAACGAAATCCTCAGGTCGTAGCTTTTACAGCATCCTGCCATGACAATAGATGAGCCCATGATGTTGTGGATCAGCCGGTTTTCCAGTCTAAAAGAAAACACAAAAAGAATTTGGCAAATATCTTCTTCTCCTGTCAGTCCCACAAGAGTATGGATTGAGAGTCATGAAACTCTGGAGGAAACATTGTTCTTTTGGTCTATCTACTGAGCATGTGCAGAAGAACTACTTACTATGGCTGTGGTGCACATGCACTGTCACAGTGTTTCCACTGTCTTCATGTTTTTAATAAAGTTCCACCTTGGGAGTCGTTTTGAAAAAGTTGTTTTCAGTGGTTCTGAGCACAGTAGCCATGCAAACAGGCACCCAAAACACAACAAAAGTTTTCAGTTTTCATTTGAAAGCGATGTGTAAATGGGGCCTCAGATATCTCTCTCCTTCAGCGTATCTGGATCTAATAATAACATCTTCATCAAGCCTGTGAAAAAGCTCAATCAGAAGCCCCTCATTACGGTCAAATGGGTTGCAACTGAGAAAGACCTAAAACATGCAGGACGGAGACCCTCCAGATTGAAAACCACTTTAAGTCAGAGCAAGTCTCCTCCGACTTGGGTCGGTCATGTTGACTAATTTTCACACAAACACAAACATTTAGTCAGTTGGTCCTTATTAATAGCCAACCATGATAGCAGGATGTAGTGAGGTCAGCAGGTCTCATATGTTGTTCCTAACATATGTCATTTCTCCAAAAACACCTCCTGTTATTTTAAATGTTTCAGATAAATATTTGTGTCTGTCAGATTCTATAATACAATTTTCATTATTATTAATTATTTTTCAGCTGACATTGTTTTATTATTATTATCATGATATTTGTGATCAGTGATGCTGGTAACTTGTTACTAAGCAACGCGTTATTCTCATATGACCACATTTTTAAGTAATGAGTATTCTAACACATTACTACTTCCAAACCAGTAATCAGATTAAAGTTACTTATCCAAGTTACTGTCCGTAACTACTGTAGCGTCCCGCGGGATGTTGGAACAAAAGACAAGTTTCTTGTCTGTAAAGCTGCCTCATTACTGAACAGAACCGGGACGATCCTTCATTCTCTTCTAATCGGACATATACACTCCCCTCCACCCCCGTCTCCACTCTCAGCCAATCACAAGCTTGAGTTAAAACATATATTGGCAAGAAGCCCAAATCTTCTTCCTCCAACTCCATCGAGGTTCCGACTGGAAACTGACTGTGTGGGTAAAACTAGTAATAATCTCACTACTTTCAGGTGAAAAGTGTTCAGAAAGGATTTATGATATTTATGCAATCAATCAGTAGGAGGGGCAGCTAAATTGTCTTTGAGCTGCTCCCATTGGCTGGATTGAGCAGCCTTCATGGTAGACACATCCATTGGTTTAGGGCAGCTGTGGCTCGGTTGGTGGATCAATTGACTCTCGGTCTTAGCGAAACAGGTTCGATTCCTTGTCCACATGTTGGAGTGTCCTTGAGCAGGACTCTGATCCCCAAACTGCTCCCATTGGATTGATTGATTGATTGCTCAAACAATAGGATAAAAATACTTGAACCGTCAAAAGTTTTTCTTTTTAAAGGAATGTTTCCTTCGAGTTCTATTGTTAAATCAATCCAGGATCTGTGCCTCAAACAAGACGGTTACTCACGTTATAAATTTTTTCTTGATTTGCCGATCATCGCTGAATAGCTGAGCACAGGAATTCTGCATATTAAACAGCAGCATCATTTCCTTCCTCCCACATCTTTCACAGTTCAGATAATCCATGATTTCCAGCATTATCTTTAACTTGCACTGGTTTTCATTGCATGTGCAGTCTGAGAAGAAAGGCAGGAAACAATCATCAGTATTCAGATGATATGTGACTTTATAAAACAGTGGTTCCCATTTTGCCATCTAAATCTCAAACAACTCAATCAGGTCAATTGATTTGACTTGTCAGAGCAGCAGGAAGTGATGAAACCACTTGGACCAAAAAATTCTCACAGGGTCAAAAATTATCCCAAGCCTTTAAAACATAAAAACTTGCCAGGAACATGATGACAGAGACTTGGACAGAAGAAGACGAATTGGCAACGAGACAAAGAAAGACAAGGAACACTTCTACAGGAGGTCGGGGAGAACAGGTGAAACAAATTAGGCGCAGAGGAGACCGTCACAGTTGAGGGAAATTCACACAAAAAGAGAAAGTTGTTTTCTGAAATGAGATGTAAAGGGTAGGTGCAGAGTAGTGCATGAAACAAAAGACTCAACTTGAACCTAAACTACGGAAAGACATGAAACAGGGAACACTAGAAGAGGCCTCATTATTGTGATTTTCCACAAAATCTAATTTACTTGGAACTACAAAACACGTTTATTCTTTAAATTGACGTCTTGGCAAAACACCAACTGGAGGGTCGTAGATCGACAGCTTTTCTAAAAGCAAACTGAAGGAACTTCAAGGAAAGTAAAGTTTGGGAACCAGTGTCAACAGACAGAATAGCAGAGGAGATATTTAATATTTAATTGTAGCGTCACAGTACTTACAGTCAGGAATTTCATACATCGTTTTTAAGGTGTCATTTGTCACTTTAGCCTCGAAACAAGCAGAGGATCCATTGAACCAGGTGTTATTGTTGTGTATAATACATTCAAAGTAGGTAGGGCAGTGAAAACTCCGGCATCCAACTTTATAACCTATGGAGTCCAAAAAGTGACTATAGGCCAGAGAAATGTTCATGGTGTATTCTGTGATATGAAGACACACTGCAGAGGGAAACAGAAATTAGAAATACACACAGTGGCACTTTCTTTAAATCTAATTCAAAGCATAACATATTTTTTTATTTTGTTGGTAGTAGTTTCTTTCCCATCAGTGTTGAACTGAAAACATGTAAAAATAGAACAGGCACCAAGTAGAGGGCATACTTTTGCCAACGCCACAATGGGAGAACACGTACAGTCACATGTTCAGAAAACCAAGTTGGATATTTATCACGGTGACCCTCAACCATAAAACTACCAACTCCCAAGAGAGTATGGACTGGGAGTCATGGCACTCTGGTTGTAAACATTGTTGTTATTGTCTAGCTACTGAGCTTGTGCACAACTACTAGTTAAGACCATGGTGACCAGGACCAGGACCAGTTGCAGTATCCCATTTCCAGGGAGCCGTTTCCAAAAAGTTACATTTTCTGTTTTCGTTTGAAATCATTGTCATGTAAACGGGGCCTGAATAAAGAGATGTGTACCTTGCTCAGTTTGTGATTCATGAAACAGTGGCAGCAGCAGCAGCAGCAGGAAAGGAACCATAGTTCTTCCTATGAGAGCAAAGATACAGTTGTACAAATAACTTCAAGAGTCACATTAAATAAACACAAATATTTTCTAAAATCTCTCCCATAGATTTAGGCATTTAATTAGCCAATTACCAAGAACACAAGAGGAAAATGCGCAGAAATTTCATTAACACTTAATTTCAAAGTCAAATTTGACTCATAAGCTCCATAAAAAAACATTAAATGAGAAACCTTTAAATGAAAAAAGAGAAACCTTAACAATAAATAAAACCTCACAGTTCATCTCAAAAGCATAAAGATATGTCCCGAAGTTTTCACATGAGACCAAATTTAACAAAAAAGACTTTTGTTTCAGTTATTGTCAGACAATTCTATCAGAAAAAAAACTAAATGAAAGGTTAATAAACTTACATTGGTTATGAGTACCGATAGAGGCGAGCGGGGCTGGCTGATGAACTTATCAGACATTTTGGGTAAAATATAGTCCTGCTTTTCTGTGGCGTGTTTGTTTTATGCAAATAGTCTTTAGTAGGGTAATAAAAGGCATTGATTCCAGCTCACGAAGTGTGTGACCATGTACAATGGTGCTGTGTGGGAAGAAATGAACGCTCATGATGATGTGCTCTGTTAACTATACCTACTTTATTCAACTGAGTCCCAGCTGATAGCGATAGCCTCTAAAAGACTATGTTTCTTCAATCAAAGAATGAAAAGATTCACTATCCGATTCACTAAACCTGTTTTCCATCAGAAAAACTGTACAGCAGGCTTTTTATTTCCAAAAAATTGAACCATATTTATCAACTCTTATAATATTGACTGCAGTAATTATATATTTGGGAAGGATTTTTTTCAATGCTGTAAGAATATCTGGCCATCAATCAAGTAGACATATGGTGCCAGAGAGATGGACAGAACAACTGATAGAGAGATTAGGAAGTAATTTAGTGCAGATGTGTTAGGATGGCAAACGTGTAGGACGTGCAGGACGAGGGGTATGTCAAAGGTCTCATGAGACCTGGACTGATATATAAGGACTGAACACAAAGAAGTTCGTTGAGAGATTTCCGTGTTGCATGTGATAGACTCCCAGGCCTGCACAATGAAGACCTCAAGAAAGATCCTTCTCTCAGTGTCCTCCTTAGAAAGACAAGAAATCAACCTATCAAATGCTCACTCACTCCCTCACTCCCTCACTCACTCACTCACTCACTCACTCACTCACTCACTCACTCACTCACTCACTCACTTTATTCATTGCTACTTCAATCATACATCATACTCATTACATTAGTGTCAAAATGTTATATTGATAATGACTTAAACATACTCATTATGTCATTGGCTTTATTATACAATGAACTGACAAATTATAACATTAATGGCAATAATTGATGATTAGTTGTAATAAGGCCAATTATAAGGTGTGTGTACAGACTGGTGCCTTATATGTTTTCTGTAATTAAATCTTCATCCATCCATCCATCCATCCATCCATCCATCCATCCATCCATCCATCCATCCATCAATTCATCTATCTTCTATACCACTTAATCCTATTTGGGGTCATAGGGCAATGGAGTATGTAGTATGGATGCAGTAAGTATGTTTGAGAGAATAATACACATTGGACACGTCTCCACAGGACAAATCCAGAGACACAAACAGCCACACACACTCACATTCACACGAGAGGCAATTTAGTGTCACCACTTAACCTCACATGCATATTTTTAGAATGTGGGAGGAAACCAGAGTTCAATCAATTGGTCATTCAAAATGTATTTGTATTCACTCAAAGCTTTTTATATCCATAAAAACAGAATAAAATGTAGCATGCTCACAAAGACATGGACTAAATAGGACTAGAAGCACAAAAGTACAAAATGCACAATATTTAAAAAAAGCAAAAACCTACACGTTCAGTGCTAATTTGAATAAATAAGATAGTGTATCCGTGGTTTTCCTCCCATGAAGAAAAAAAATCTGATGATCTTCATACAGAGGTGGGCTGTCCAGATGGCTGTGGCACGGTTGGTAGAGCAGTCTCAATCCGAATGTGGCGGGTTGGATTCCCCATCACCCCCATTCACATATCGAAATGTCATTGAGCAAAACACTGAACACTTAAGTGAAAACCATTTACAAACATTAGTGGAGTTAAAATTACAACAGGTAGATGTAATTAGCCCAGCACATGTAGTTAGTATGCAAAATTACAACATAATGTTAACTAATAATAATATTAACGATGACAACATCAACAAAGATAATCCTAACATCCAGAGACAGAAATCCATCCCCCCCACACCTGCACAGTGGATGTAGAATAAATGTGATGTATTCATATTTTATCGGGATCTTGACTTTGTGTTTTGAATGCTCTAAATTTATGAATCCAGCTTACATTACAGAAGTCTAATCTGGAGGAGGCTTGAACAGTGTGGGACAGAGTTTAGTTATGCTGCTGAGATAATGAAAAGAGGATCTGAAGAGTTGTTCGTTATGATCCTTGTAAGTTAGATGACTTTTACTATAATTGCTGACTGAACTGATGCAGAGAGCTAATGCTGGTAATGTGGGATGGGCTGTCTGATGGGCAGTGAAAACAAGAACACACTTAAGGCTTCCAGGGAGAGAACGCAGAGGAGTGTTGACATGTCACCGGCAAAGCAGTGATGTAAAACTCAAATGGAAAAGAAAAACTTGTTGCATTTTGGACTTCCATTTACATGACAACGGTTCTTTGAGAACAGCTCCCAATGTGAAACATTTTGACAACGCTCCAACTCTGTGTCAACGATAGAAAATGACTCTTTCTGTAAATGCTCTGGCTCCTTCCCACATAGGCGGTGGAAATGCTGCTACTGTGTATCATAGCTATGGTAACTAGTTGTTGTGCACATACTCAGTAGCTGGACAATAAGAAGAATCTTTCCTCCAGGGTGTCATGACTCCCAGTTCATATTCTCCTGGGACTTGGTAATTTTATAGTTGCACAGTCACCATATTAACAATTCAATTTTGTCGTCTGTCCATATGAATGTCTATGTACTCCCATTGTCAGTGTTTAAAGTGTATTGTTCTCTGCTGCATGGGTGTGTGTGGTTTCATTACCAAAACAACTGAAAAGCACTCCGACAGCACAGACCTCAGCCAAATGGTGTTTTCAATGTTAAAATTTCCCGACTTCAAAGTACCGCCATATTGTTAATCTGGATCAGATTCAGACGAAATTTGGCACAATTCAGAGTAATGATCCTCTAAATATACATGTCAAATTTCAAGAGAATCTAAACAAAATTCTATGAGTTATGATTTTTTTGAATATTATAAATGGGGTTTCCAATATTACTCTCCGGAATTTTTCCTGACATTATTCTGGATCAGATCCGGATGAAATGTTGCACCCTACTAGATCACTACTACCATCAGGCAGATCACTGAAGTTTTACAAGTCAATCAGATATGATCTCCAAGAGTTATGATTTTTTTTAAAAAAGCTCAATGATCAGTAAAGGGGAAAAACAGGATCTTTGATATTTCTTTTTTTTTTTTTTTTTTTTCATCCAGATGGTTCTCCAGATTACTGTCAAAATTTAATGCAATCTTGGTTGGGTCAAGACACATCTTCTGATTTTTTTTAGGTAGATCCCATCAGGGGTTTTTGCGTATTCTTGCTAACAGACAGACAGACAGACAAACTGACAAACAAACCCTCGCAAAAACATAATCTCCTTGACAGAGGTAACAACAGCACCAACTAATGGCCCAACAAAACGACATGATCTTCAAAAACCTTTCTGAAACTAAACACAAAACCAATGTGTAAATGGGACCCGAGTATGAATGTGCAATTTAAGTTCTCCCGAGTACTTAATAAATGCAAAATATTGCCTAATTCATACTCGGTCTACAGATACAGTATGCCCTCTGCATACTGTACCTGTAGACCGTGGGACAGAACTTGTGGATATTGAGTGTATCAGTCAGACTTTAGTCATATGTACAGTAGCATGTAGACTCGCTGGTGTGAACCTGAAACTGTTTAGCATGTAGCATGTAGCACAGCTCAGAGTAAAGTCCTCCTTATCTGGAAAACATTGCTCTAACTTGGCTGGTCCATATGCCTCTGGTAATTAAGTTGCTGTTGATGAAGTTGCTGGTGTTTTATGAGCCATCTTTCTCTTCCTCTTGATATTTTGTCAGAACATAATTTACAATCTGTATACCTTTGTTATCCTCATTAATATTGAAGAAAGTCCAAACTGCAGACATTACTCACCCTCTCATCTACCTGCTGCTGATGTTGCTGATGGATGATTTCAGATAATACTCTCCAGTTTGCATCGGGAGCATTTACAAGTACGAGTACTGCACGCAGTATCTGACATGATTTTTGATATTGGTGATAGTATTGGTGCATCAATGAGGAGGCTGGATTACAATAATTCTATAAGCTGGAAACAGTTGCAACGCTTCGTCGTTTGGCACTGTTATACATTTGGAAAAGAAAAATCATGATTTAACGTAAAAACAACAACACTCAACATTCCTCAGTATACAGTACATACATATTTTGAGGGTTAAGTGTTGGTGCTACGTGTTTCAGTGCTGGTCGTTGTGGATGAGTTTTCAGTCTTTTTGAAAGACATCACAAACCACAGGAAGATGAAGAAACCTGAGAGAGCGAGAGAGAGAGAGAGAGAGAGAGAGAGAGAGAGAGAGAGAGACAAACAGACAGACAGGTAGATAGACAGACAGAGATAAAGGATTGGACATTAATTACATTGATACATTGGAAGGACCATGCAAATCATGCAAGTATGCAAACATACTGAACAAAGTACCCGACTGTGTCCAAATATTCACATGCAAACATCCACACAAGTATTTGCAGCACATGCAAAACAGTACATTCAATCAACATGTGCACATATTCAGCTCAATGAAACAAGAAAACTAAAGTAACTTGGTCTGTTCCCAGTAGGAATGTAAATCCGTAAACCGAGCTGATTTCAGGTACTTGTTCTGTGCTGAGTTGGAAAAAAAAAAGTACTTTCATTCACATGCACTTTCATGGGACAAAATACTTCAATTCAAGCTCTGATCAGCCTCAGGTTTGGAAAAGTTGGACTAATGATTAAAACACTCCACATTCTCACAGCAGATTCAGTATAGTGTGGTTGTGACAAATTGTCTTTTAAATGTCACAATTAGCTGAAATATCTATTACACCTTTTAAAACTTTTGCAAAATGTGCCTTTCCAGTTTTTGACCTAAATAAAAGGCTTTCATGTGGTTTAACTTTGTGTAAAAAACACATTAGTTCAGCTTGTGCTCAGATTGTGCAAAGGTTGGCAACAGGAAATTCAGCAACAGTATCAAACAGGTTGATTGAACCAGGCCTCAGAACCAAGACGCACCAGAACAAGACAACCGACGTGGAACCAGACACACTGAAGAACAAAACCAAACAAGAAACAATGAAGGGGCTTCACAGCCGACGTTATATTCATAAACGGAGATAGTGAAGTGTTTAACAAGACATGAGCCCTGGCTGTATGCATGTTTACACAGCAATGATTTCAAGTGAAAACACAAAAATTTCAACACGACTTTGGAGCACAACAATGGTGTCCAGAGTCACTGAAGACTTTTTAAAAGTTTTTAAAATTACAACCAAGATGGAAATTCTTGAAAATGCTCCACCACCACCATCATATAAATGGGCAAAAGTGAGACTTTCTGAAAACACACAGGCTCTGACCTTTGTAGACATTGGAAGTCATGCTACTGCACATCATGATCATAGTCAACAGTTCTTCTGCACATGCTCAATAAGAACAACCTTTCTCCAGAAAGTCATGACTCCCAGTCCATATTCTCCGGTTGGTCATCTGTCCATACAAATTTCCATGTACTAGTAACTATTAATGTTTAGAGTCTATTGTTCTCTGCTACATGTATCTGTGAGGTTTCATTACAAAAATAAACAATGGCACAAACTAGTAGCTCAACATGCTAACTACATCATTTTCAATGTTTCTGCTGTTTCTATGGAAACAGACATCCTTTTCAAAAGTTTTTCTGAAACAAAAATACAAAAAAGGTTTTCACTTGAAACGCTGTTGTGTAAACAGCCTTTATGTTTGATGATGTAGAAGTAGAATGCTAAGGTTTATTATTTGGTTTCATTGCTTAACCATACACTCAATGTTCATGTAGTTCTCTTAAAGTGTACAGTATTTTCATTGTTAACCTCATCACAGAGGTGAACAGACTGAGAACAGACCTTGCAGTGAGTTCAGGATGCAAAAAAGGTAGAGGCCAGGGGTGGTCAGGTGGCCAAACGAGAAGAATACCAAGCCCCAGGTGATGCCGAGCAGGATGCTGAGTCCCAGCAGGGTGCTGACACTTCGCTTGGTTTGTTCACGGATGTTCTGCCCATACTGATGTGCCAAATAAAGCAGAAACCACTCTGTTTACACACCTGACCAACATCAGACCAGTTACAGACAATTTTGTCGAGAGTGAGTTTTGGCTGAGCAGAATAATCTGGAATTTGAAGATTGTTTAAAATTGGCTCCATATATAAACGCTGTGCATTGTAGTACTGTAGGCTGGAAGGCTGTTGTATCGTCAATGCAGAGGTGGTTTATGCATGTTTGCATATGGAGTATGACTTGCCTTAAATCAATTAAATAAGTACTCATATTGGAACTCAATATCAGCAAGTACCTAAAGATTAGGATTCGTACTTGTGCTCGTCTTTTAAAAGAGTGGAGATTATTATCTCTGATCACCAATGAACACAAGCATATTTTGCTGATGTCACCATTAGGTTTTGTGTCTGAAAGAACGTGTGAACAGAGAAAATGTAATGTTACCATGTACCTCTTTAGTGAAGTGGAAACTCACAATCTGCTTGATTAACACCCCAAACATCGTAAAGTTAAAGAGGAAGACCAAGCAGAACACTCCCAACACTGTCACCATCTTCACTGTGTCATTGGTTATGTAACATCTGAAATGTAGATAACAGTCATTACAGTCATTAAATTACTTATTGAAATTCATGACATAATTTTTCAACAAGCATTCAAGAGCATCCACAGTCTTTTGTGCATCCCCAATGCATGTGGGATTTCACAACAAATTGTTCATGTCATCAAGAACTTCTACAAGAACTTCCCTTGCAGGGTGGAGAACAGTTTTGAAGTCACGACTGGTGTCAGACAAAAACTTTGCGATGTCTGTACTGACACTAGCGGTGGTTTCCTTACATAAACAAAGAACTGCACCAACTTGTAGCCCGGCATGCAAATGACATTGTTTTCAATGTGCCTGCTGTTTCAGTGGAAACAAACATCACTGTCAGAATGTTGTCGCGTAAACAAAAAACTTTCTGTAACAAAAATGCATAAACTATGCCCCTGAATATGGTTAGGTTGTAAATTTGTCACTGAGAAGGGTCGCAGGGTAATAATATAATAACTAGACTTTAAAACAAGAACCTAATTCTATCAATACAACATG
>OMNM01034664.1:0-13715 GCA_900302745.1 Parablennius parvicornis | reverse complement strand
GGACAGCTGAGGAGGATGAACCAAACACATTTTTATGACTGTGGCAACATGAAACCAAAGGTTTACACAGTCGACTCTTTCAACATTTTGTCTTTTTGATTACTTAACATGCAATAATCTGGCTTCTGGCTTCCTCCAGCTCCCCCTTCTATTAAATGTTATGTTAACTGCTGTGTCTATATTTTCTGTATATTTGAGTCCCTCTGTTTTCATGATTGTCCGGGGTGGAATGTACCGCTCACTGAATATCAGCTCAGAATCAGTTATGTAAGAAAAATAGATGTATGGATGTGGTTTCCTCTCACACCACAGTTTACTGCGTACACACCCTGAACTAGAACACTATGTTTGTGAAAGCAAATGATGCGAATAAAGTTAAACTCAGCCTGACTTTTTGACATATTATTTAGCAGCCAGATGTGCATTTATGAGTCTTTGGGTTTTAGTTTTATAGAATGGGGCCACTACAACTTTACTGCTATCAGTAATAACACAGTCATAAAGTTTTTCTTTTTCACATATTTAATAGTATTGTTGACACTACTTTTAACAACCCACTGCTCCACACTGCTCCACACGTTTCTCCCGGTTCTGGTGAATGAGAAGTTCTAGATTTATTGTTCGAGACTTATTTATTGAAGCAGTTTTCCAAATGCCACTAAGTGCAGTTAATGCACATTTCACCCAGCAAGGGGAAGTGTTATTTTTCAGAACAAAAGATTTATAGGCAAACAAGTGATAAAACACACTTTTCGTGCTGATGAAGCAAATCAGGAATCAAAAGGAAGCTGCTTGGATGTGAGTGTGCATGTCTTTTATTGCTATGTACACATGGGTACAAATCTCTCGGTGCTCTTAAACTATATGCCTCGTTCACAAAACTGTAAAATGATGAGATGGAAAGCTACGATAGTTGTCACAGAGCTGTGGTTCTCTAAGTGTGGGGCGGATCTCTGCTGGGGGACGCCTGAAAACTTCAGATGGATAAAGAGTCATTTCCTTTTTCTTAAAAACACTTACCCATGGTGAAGCAGTAGGTTAAGCCATGACCTTGAGAGAGGAGACAGCAGGAGAGGAGGGTACAAGTAGGGGGAGACACAGGTGATGCACATGAGAGTAATGGGCACAAGGTGGGGAAAATGATTAGATAATTGGAAACAGGAGGGGAGACACACAGGTCACATTCACACGTACCCGGGTTTTTGCAAAAAACCCTCTATCTTTACAAAAAGAAATCTTCATTTATACTGACTCGCATATAAACCTGGTTCAGAGCCAGTATGAGCAGCCAAACCTATTGGGGGCAGTGTAACGAGAAGCGTGAAGCCACAATAGCCAATCAGATTCCTGGAAAAAACATGACGTCATAAATTGTCACATAAGTATCCACCTTACCCCCTTTAGATGCAAACTGTGGCCGGAGTTTTCAGATATTACCAACCTGTAGCTGCGTTTATGTGTAAATGTAAGGCCCAAACACAGAGAAATATCATCGTTTTTTTCAAGTACCCAGTTATGCGTAAACGTGCCCTAAGGCTTTGTTCATTGCATGTTCTTTATTACACGTTTAGTAATTTTACAGTTTTAACATGACTCCGACACAAGCTGAGATTTGAGCTGCTTTTTATTGGGGTGTGTGGGTTTGATGTGGTTTGTGCTGGAATTTGGTTTGTCCTGGTGGTTTGGAAGGCCAGATAAGCTATCCATATCCGAGTGTCGCACTGACTTGTACAATAATCACTGAAAATAAATAAAACAGAAATACCATGCTTTAAAAATTTTTTATGGACTTACTATGATTGTTATGTTGACAAAAGAAGAAATTAAGCATTCAATAAAATACAATTATTTGCTGTGAAATAATGCACATGAAGTTTTGGTGAGACACAAATTGTTTCTAGCTCTGTGGGGTATAACCAATAATTAAAGTCTACAAAATTGTACCGGTTGCTTCTAAAATGAAAAAAGAAATGATTGTAGTCGATAGTAATGCTTATTTTTACAAAGCTCTTCTGTTTGGTAACATTGTGTGCCATCGGGCACAAGAAGAAGGAAATGTGGAGGTCAGAAAGTGATTATGGACAAGGCAGGCGGATTTTTCCATGCAGCATATGTGTACCTCCTAGGACAGATGCAATCATCATTAACAGATTGAAGGTCTAGGGCTGCTGCCAACAGGAAAATCAACTACAGGTTGAAGAGAAATATGGCGTGAATAGGAGACCAGGAGCCAAGGAAAATGTGCAGCACACGCTTAACGTTATGATTACTATTCGTCAAACTGAACACATCTGTCACACTTTGTCAAAAGTATCTGTTAACAGGTATGGAAATCTCACTGGGAAACTACACCGTAACAGACATTTCCTTCAAAAGTGGTGCGTGGGCACAAACTTTTTTTGGTAATTTAAATTCTGCTATTTATCATCCATCATTCATGCCAGCTTTA
Organism: Parablennius parvicornis; assembly: GCA_900302745.1. NCBI lineage: Eukaryota > Metazoa > Chordata > Actinopteri > Blenniiformes > Blenniidae > Parablennius > Parablennius parvicornis. The sequence goes on along the minus strand of OMNM01034664.1, from coordinate 11,266 downwards.
CGTCACTGCAGGGAAATGTGTTTCTTTGTGGATTAGCACCAATGGATGCATGACCTAGTGGGTGAGGGATTTACAGCTAACAAAACATGTTCTGCTGCCGCACACCAGGCCTTTTAATCGCCCCCCTGTGGGTAATGAACGTGCCTCAAACTTGTAAGGATGATTTTTGTGAGGAATCTGTGAAAACCTTAGTTTCAGCCCTCCGCTTTATTTGGGATCTGATAAGACATGGGTGGCATCTGGCTTCCATGTGTTTAATGAAGTCACGACGAGTGTTGAAACATGACAGGGGCTCTCAAGGAATAGAGTTGGGCACCCTATTTGTCGCAGAGCCTAAAACCATGAACGTCCTGCTTTAAGCCTCTATTTGTAGAGTAAGAAAGTTTTATGTACTGTGAAAAAAAGGTCATTCTACAGACTTACACATAGCAGCTCATATATCAAGTACAAAGTATTCAATTTAGTGTTCATATACGTCAGGCAGGAACTCTTCTGGATACGTATCCACTGAGAGGAGATGAGGACCTGAGATGATTCCAAAGAGGCGAGATCAGCCTGAGCACCCCCTAAGACTCCTCCACATTGAACTAATATTACCACATCAGCACCATGTGCACTGAAAAAGATTAATAAATTCATTCATGAATTACTGAATTGGGAACATATCTCATTAGTCAATATCAAAACTCAGTGTGTGGTTAGATTGTTTTTTTTAGAAACATCTGGTAAACGCCAGGCTGGTGTTGTCAGAAGGGAGCTGCTCATGAACATTGGCTTATGACCTCGAATATCAGATTGTGGATATACGCTGCTGTAATGAGTCTTCTCTGCGGGGTGGTGGAGCTCACTCTTGAGCTCGGCCATCAGAAACAGATTCAATACCTCAGAGTATAGTTCAACCACACACGCCCTACTGGGAAAAGACCTCAAGGTCGACTCGGGACCCACTGGAGGGATCACATACGTATATTTCATTTGGTCTGGGCGTCTCAGTGGTCCACCCAGAAGAGTTGGAGCAAGTCGGGTGGGAAAGTTCTGTATGGGCTTTTTCGCTCTCCACACTTCCACCGCGACCGCATGCTGACTAAATAAAGTTAGGGCATTTCAAACTTATAACTAAGGTGTGAAAACACATTTGTCAATTATCTCACAACACAAATAACATTGTAAACTGCTACAGCCCTCACTGTTGCTGCCTGGCCTTCTCCTCCTATGGTTTCTGTGTTTGTTGGCATTCAAATTGGTCTGCCTTCTTTGGATTTGCTGACATGACGCCCTGCCCATGCTGCAACTTGGTAGCAAATTGGTCTGCTAAATGTGCCACAGACACAGAAGACAAGACAAAACAAAAGGTGGGCTGAGAAATCAGTTCTTTAAATTTACGAGTAAAAAAAAAACACAAAACTCAAATCTAACACTGCGAAGGGGGTTACAGAAATTTACCAAGCTACAGGTAACCCCTAAAAGAGGCGAAATGTGTGACAAAAGAAACGCATCCAAACACAAACAGCGGACCAGAATCACGGTCCTTCTGGTCTTTATGGTCTTCCGGGTAGCCCCCCCCCCTCCGACGGAGAGCCAATCAGGTACCGCGTGGGCGGGGCGTCGACCGAGCCAGTCAATCCCAGGAAGGCACCTGCGCAGTTAAATTTGCATACCAAATTGGCCCATGGGCGGAGCGTAGATGCAATCAGCCAATTCGAGGAAGGCACTTGCGCAGAATGATTTGCATACCAAATTGCAGCACGCGCGGGACGTCGATGAGCCCTACGTCGAGAGGCCAATGCAAGAAAGGCACCTGAGCAAATCAATTTCAATGTAAAACACACACATACACGCACACACACACAGGACATAGGAGGAGGAGGTGAGGCGGTACCCTAACACCAACTTTACGATCTGCTGATGAGAGATGTATCACAATCAGACATGGAGAGGAGCTCCACTGAGTAACTACTTTGCAAGAGAAATGTCAGGCGCTTGCTTTGGAAGGACATCACCTCATATTTGAATATCCTGTGTTAATCTAACAGTCACATTTATACAAACAGCCACGTCACCAGAGTTTTACATCATTTTCAATACAGTTTAGATTATCACAATTAAGACAAAATACTTAATTTTGCATAAATACAGCAAAAATAATTAAGGAATTTTATTCAAGAATAATCATTTTGGTGCAATATTTCAGTTTATTGCCCCCCAACACAGATAAATATCTTTTTTCATCAAAGTTAAGACTTTTAATGAAATGTGTCTCTTATTTCATGCTGGTTGGCGCAACAACTCCCTCAGAAGGCATGTTGGGCTTTATAAACACCCCACACATGTAATGTCAAAGCTTGACGGCTATGGTTCATATTTATTTTCAAAAAAGAGTAAGATGTCTACTTCAAAGCACATAGTATAGAAGACATACAATTTGGTTGCTGAAATACCACTACATTACACTGATGTGAGCGATTGTAATTTGTAATGTCATCCTGCTTTAACTTGCACTAACCCTAGTGTTCGTATAAAAAAAAAAATTTAAAGATCTCTCTTTGTTGGCTCCCTCAAGATATAAGTGACCGAGAAACTGGGACAACCAGGAAGAACTGAGTTTTTCTTACAGTTTCTGAAAGCAATTCAGGTCACTTTTAAGTTAGAGATGGTGCATAAATCATCATCCAAGAGAAACTTTGACATGTTGTTACCTTCAAACGTTCCAGTGAGCCGTAACAGTGTCGTGGTGAGCCACCATGAACTCAGGCGATTTCATTCATCGTTAATTTAATCACCTGCAGAGCCGAGGCACTTTGAGCTGAAGCAAAGGGCAGGCATCAAAATCAGCATGGTAGAGACCAGTCAGCGGGGATTTGTTTATAGCTCCGCTGAGGGAGTTTCTAACACCACAGGAAAACACCAGTCCTTGACAGATGGTTTCTGTTGCATCCCACAGGAAATTGGGAAAAGGTAGAGAAACAACTACAAGTCAGGATGAGAAACAACTCAAGTCGTGCTGCTGCCCCCTGCAAAAAAATTAATAAACCCAATGTTGAACTTGCTGAGAGTCCTTGTGTTAGTAATTACATGAAAAGTTATGGGTGTGAACTGATTCACATGATACTGAAGAGATGCACAGCTGTGAAGGCACCATGCTCTTAACAGTATTTACGGGCTTTGGTGTGGTGTTATCCATCCACAGAGCGACTTTCACAGGGAAGGCCTCGCTAATTTAAACAGGATGACGCCACACTGCAGTCTGCGAACCCTGCAACAGCCTGGCTCTGCAGTAAAAGCATCCGAGTGCTGAAGAGGACTGTCTGAATGCCGGACTTGTACCTAATTGGAAACATTTGGCATGTCATGAAATTTAAACAAAACAAAAGTAATAAATGAGTTGTAGCACTGTTGGTCAGCTGAGTCCGATATCAAGCCAGAATGGGGCAATAGTTTCCTTTAAAAAATAAAACAGTTGGTTTTCTTCAGTCCAAAAAACAAAACGAGAGACTTTTTGAGAGATAAATGGAGCAACTGGGAATTTTTCAAACATGTTTGGCTTTAAATTGTAGTGTTTTTAATACCATTCAATAATACAATGCGATACAATGGTAGCTGTGATGGCTACCAATAACTATTCATTGTCTAATACTGTTACATTACTCTTGAAAGAATGTAAACAATGTCACAGGCATGTTATGAGCACGTTGATTTATGTTTGTTTGCTCGTTGCTCCCCGTCTCTGTCCTCTATTTTTCCCTCCTTCTATCCCCTCAGCTAAACCAGAACAACAGAAATTCTCCACCTCTGAGTCTGGATCTGCAGGTTCCTTCCTGTTAAAACATGTTTTTTTTGTTTTTTTTTATAAAAGTGCCTTTAGATGACTGAGTTGTATTCAATGCTAGGTATAAATAAAATTGAATTGAACTGAATTGAATCATCTGTACATCCGTTTGGTCGTCATCCATCTATCTGCTTCATCCAAAGCAGTTTATGAAATGACTGGATGTTGTTTCTCTCCCTGAGAATTGTGATGGACGCTGCAGGCCCAACAGGGTTTGGTAGATTAATTCCGTCTCCACCGAAAACTACATTTAATAATCCCACAGAGAATGAGCCAAGGTTTTCTGTCAACATGATGGCATTGTTACGGACGATGGTTTTCTATTGTCAAGACATCCCAGGTTTACTTTCAGGGTCAAATCAAATCGGTTTTTCACATGTTTTTTTTAGGTATGCTCCCTTTTTATCAAATATATCCTACACTGGATACTTTGGCATTTTGCTCACGTCTGGTTATTTTATTGTAACACATTACAGGCCAGGAAATTATCACATGAGCTCACCTAAAAGTACTGCAGGTTTTAGTTGGACTTAATGATTGATGCATATAATGGTAGTAATTGGGTGTATTTGTGGAGTCTTTGCAGGTGCATACAGGCACTCACTTTTCCGCCACATGACTGCAATCATAATCTTTTTCCAACCTAATAAACTGTAACATAATGCAACAGATGGCAGTTGCATCGCGCAGGCAATCTGGAGCAAAGACCTTCCACTGTCTGAGGTAACTTATCCAAAATTAGAGAGAAAACAACAAATGGTACTTTCCCTCCATTATACCTGATTTACGTTAGTTATGTCACTCTTACAGTTAATGGACTGACACAAAGAATGTCGTTGATGTCTTAAGTTCACAAGTTTGCCTGACAGTGTGTTTGGTTCCGTTCAGTCACACTGTGAACTCTGCTGATGATTCTCCTCTAATAATTTGATTTTTCAATCTTCCCCAATTTGTGCCATTCACCTTTCAGCTGACTTCGGTCTGTATCGAGTTTACAAACCGGATCACATTCGTGTAATTTGTGTCACACTCAAAGCAGCTACCATAGATGGTCAGGAAGTCCTGCATTCATCCATATTCTCTTTTTTTAGTCATGCAGGAGCTTGAGAGTGTGGAGAGGTACATTGGACACATCCTTCTGAACTTTGCAGAGTAGCATTACCCCAAAAAGTAGGGGAAAGCAACAAGATGGAAAAAAAGAAAAGAAAAGAAAATCCTCCAAGTAACACAAACAGCACATAAAATGTCAAGACTGAAAAAACAATGACGTGTCTTTAAAAGGTGGGAGCAGAGGAATGTGCATCTCTCACCAGCTCATCTTTCAACAATGTCTTTGAGGTGTGTGAGAACCGGGGAGACCAAATGTTCAAAGATCAGAAAGTTGTACTCCCGTTATACCTTCATATAAGATTTCAGCTTCTTCACAGGCAGAGTTTTCCATCCCCCCCTGTTTGAACAAAACTCACTAGAAATCCCTGTCCTCCCATAGCTTCTCTTGAGGTTAGTAACGCCTGCAGATCGGGGCAGATGGTCAGAATTTGCCTGCTTGGCTCAGTGTTCCCGGGGCGCTGGAGTGCAGACCATTGGCAGCACATCCAGTACTCCTACTGGTGCTTCTCACTCATCTTCTAACATCTCCTCAGACATCTCCAAGGGATGTTGTCTCTTCATCTTTCCTTTTATGGGAGAGCCGCTCGAAAATACCCTGACCCTATCAAAACCGGAGGCAGATCTTGTTTTAACGATGGAACAGGCCTAACACTCATGCAAACACTCCACTTGTCATATCAGGGTTCCAGCTGCTGCCTGGACCACATGACTGGACCATCGAGAGGAAGTTGCGGGGGGTTTGCCAAACCTCAGAGAGAGAAGAAAAGGCCCCCCACCCCACCTCCCACCCCCACATCAGTCTGCACTGCTTCAACACTATTTTCCACATAAAACCTGTTTCGCTTGATTGCAGCAGACAAACAGGAAGGTGTGATTTCAGTTTTAAAAAAGCAAATGGTCTGCATGGTGACTAACAGCTTGTTTAAACTCAAACTTTAAGTGTACCTCCTGTAACATCGCCTCACGTGACCGTGTTTTTTTTAAATAAAGTTGTGCATCAATTTTCTTTAAGAAGGAAAAACCAGATCCAAAGCCTGAAGGAACATTTTTAATATACTATTTTTTCCATAAGCGACACTCATCAACTTTGATCCTTGATCGTTTCCTCCTTTGCAGTGTTATTAAAGTACAACTATGTAATTAGGGTTATTTTGTCATTAAATCAATAAAACACTAAAGTCAGGGGGAGGAAAAACATAGAGTGGTCTCTGCCATGTAATCAGGTACTGCATGGACTAAATGTTCAGAACATGGTTGGTTGTTTTTTTTTTTAAGTGTGGGAATACGAGCTTGGTATCTCGGCAAATCTATAAACTTGCATGCTGGGTTTTTGGTTTTTTGGTTCATTGCCAGATTCCATAATGTATTTCAACTAATTATTTTAAATAAAAAGCATAAATTACGTGCCAGCAGCTGTTTGGATACATACGTAATAAAAATACACTATTATTGATCTAGCAACATATGTTTTTAATTTGAAATATTTGGGCGGTCTCAATATAGTTTGCTTATATAGTACATATGCTTTTGTACTTGTTTTCACAATAAATTCATTTGAAAATTGTCATTCTACTTGCCAATTAATTTTTTGGAGCATTATGTTTTTCATGCACACAGAGTGTAAAAAAAAAAAAAAAAAAGTGATGTATTCATGAAAATATTAGCATGTATTTATTTAGAACTGGGTCAACATGTTTCCTGTAACAGTAGAAAGTCCATGGCGGCTTCCTTCGTCCCTTTACATTACCGAGGTGAATGACAATAAATCTTGACATCTGCTTGAGGGGGAGAAGAAAAAAAAAAGCATAGCTGCTGTGAAGTTACTGAACCATTAAATTCTGCAGTGCCGCGAACTGGTACTACGAATATAAAACGAAGTACACCATCTCCACTCTAGGAAACGACTCCATAATAAAGATGCATGTTAAGGAAAATAACACAATAATCACTTTCATTGAATATGAGGAAACACAAACCACACATATATTCAATATATCACTCCCATGTTTAATTGCATGTAAATTAAATATTTATCTCAGATAAACATCTTGGCTATAGCATGTGTAACATTATCTACAGTATACATTTCAGATCCAAATATGCAGTGAATTATCCCTTTAAATCTGGGTCATTATTGGTGATAGCAAACAATATGAAAAAGAACTTTCTTTCGTAGTGCAACAACCAAGTGTAAATCTGAACTAACCCTTTGTCATTACTCATTTATTACAAAAACACGTCAAGTTCAGTCTTTTTCAAAGCAAAAACATACACACGGGAAAGTTATCTTAAAACATCGTTTCCATCCAAAGGATGTAGTGGATATGTTCATGTGTTACACAGTTGCATAAAGCTAATCAAGCACTCGAAACCAGAAGAGGAGAAAAAGAAAATTCAAGGCACTTAGAGCAAAGAAAACAAACACAATACGAGTAAAAACCCAACGCAGCTCCATCCGACACGTATCAGTTCCAGTTGAGAATTTTCAGTGATGGAAAAAGGCATGTTTCTGGCCCGCACACAGTAATAATAATTAAAAAAAACCCATCCTAGCAAACATGAAGTGTTGCCATTCATCCATAAAGTGCATCAGCTGACCTTTTCCCAGGCCTGGTTTTGAGATAAGAGTCTGTCAAACACTTTCGTAGCGCCTCGTTAAAAGAAGCACAAACAACAGTTGGCGAGCACGAACTGTGCCACATGAAACTTCAGCCTCTCCAGTGTTGTTTACCAAACAACTAGAAATATGGCTTTTGTGGACCATCTTGCCTCCGAGTTAGTCTCAACGCAGAGCCAGCTGAAGCGTGCCACCAGTCGACAGTTTCCCTTTCTTTATTTTAGGAAATGTGACATAGACCCTTGAGCATTTTTTTTTTTTTTTTTTTTTAATTATTGTTCATCATGTGAATCTGGACCTCTGTGGCATATGAGGGGACTTTTCTACTTGTAGTTCTGTCTGCAGGGATTTGAAGTCATGTGATTCTGGAGCGTGCTCAGGATCCTCAAACCTCAATGTCATTGGCGGCTTATGTATTGCTTTGAAGAAAAAGGCGAGGATCATAATCATGACATTTTCCAGTTATGACTGACTGGCACACCACAGAGGCAGATATATTTAACACCCCGGCACATAAAAATCAAACCGCCTGGCGAAACACCTGGAGAGCTGAGAGGAGCACATCTGTTAGTAAGTGGGTGAAATGATCCCTTAATAACACCTGCATGTTAAAACAAACAGCAGAATGTGAACTGTGGGCAGACTCACTCATTTTTTAAAAAGAAAAAGCTCTGGTGGCCTGCTCTAAAGACATGGTAAACTTAAAATGGCCCGATCAAAGCCCAGAGGTGACGCCAGCAGTGGAAGTGGTGTGATTAGTGCACACGTCAACCATTAGATTCCTTGGCTTTTTCCTCCTGGTGGAGTAAACAACATCCCCCACACTCACACATGGCACTACAAACATGAGGAATGTAAGCTTTTAAATTCTAACAGGAAACACATTGGAGAAACCCTGAAGAAGGACATTTGACAATAACGATGACAGTCGCTGGCAGTACAAAGCAAAAACACGGGAAAGAAAACTATTAAACAAGACAGTCCCAGTTGTACGATACCCACCTGATCACCAATTCCCTTAACCACTTATTATTTATAAACTTATTCGTGTGGCCACACGGTGGTGTTGTTTCTCTAGATTGAGAGGAGGGCTCGAGGAGGTGGTGTTGATTCAAGTTCTTTATAGATTGTCACACTTGTGAACTTAATCAATTCTACCAGTTGTCTTCAAGGTGTGAAGTCTTATTTTTTTTTTTTTTTTTTTTTGGTAAGAAGCCCAACTTTCGCTGTGGGACTGCAGGACCACACCTATCCCATCTGGCAGCCGCAGTAGGAAGTTTCAGAAGAACATTATTGGCTTCGTTTGAGGTTCCCAAGGTCTTCAGCATCTTCTCTCTACGTGCCAGATGAATAGTTTTATGACTTGTTACACAGCGTTTCTGTGGAACCAGGTCAAACTGCGGCTCAATCCGAGAGGGGGAAAAACCAGAAAGTGGGTGTTGCGTTAACAAAACGAGGACAAAAAAAAACCTAAAAACAATAGGTGGGTGTGGAGGGGATAGAAGAAGGAAGGAGGAGGAGGAGCAGTACTGGTGCCGGTCGTTAGTGTTCCGGCTTCTGGTGGAAGAGCTGCGTGACCTGGATGACGGGAGGGGAGACGCCTAGAGACGGACCGCACCAGCAGGCGGAGGATCGCACGGGCTGGACCTCGCACTTGCCGCTGGAAGAGACGACACGTTTCAGCATTTTCACCCGACTTATTAACGTGATGACACGACCGGGTGACAACAAAAAAAGCTGGACAGACTGAGAGAATCTGAGCGGAAACGTAGAGCAATCCAAGTGGTAGGAGGGGGGGGGGGACGATAAAAATCCCAGAGAGTTACCAACTGACTTTCCACCTTCTGTTAATGAGGAAAAAAGGCAAAGCAGCTTGTCTACTGGTTACTGTAGTGCATCAGCAATCCATGCTTGAGTAGCTGAGCTCTAAGCCACAGTTCTTTAGGTTTACATGCTTTGAATAAAACAGATTGAGTGAGAAAGGAAGAATAACATCAACCTGAAATCCAAGAACCTACAACGCCCACATAGTGAGCAGACTTCATGTGTAGGAGAAACACTGAAGGCATGACGTTCTTATATATGATGAAAGTTGCAGTGTGGAACAGCCACAAAGTTCATGGAGCACAGAAAAGAACAGCACAGTGCAATAAACAGACACCAGAGCTGGGGTGAATTCACCTTCAGGTCATTCAGGTTAAGACTGAGAAATGATACTCGAAAAGCTGCTTTTGTTGGCTCGTGGATTTGTGCAGGTGCAGGGAATCTGTGAGAAAAGTGTAAAACCGGATGGATTGAAGGTGAACTCACTCCAGCTTTAATAAGATAGGTTTGTTTTGGGGGGGTTTTTTCACATCAATCTTAACAAAGTACTTCCTCAAAGAGGTTCAGTGGACCTGGGAGTACTCTATTAAGACAAACCTGAAAATAAGTAGAACCTATCCTTTGACACTGCAAACATCACAAAAACGCCACATCCAGATGGTACAAGACAGCACTGGGATGCATGTTAATAGAGAAGAAGGAGAAGGCGGTGTGTTGCCAGGTCAGCCTGCTGAGCGGGGATCTTTCAGTACCTCACGTGTTATGGGGCTCTTTTGTTTCATAGTGGGGCAGCAGCACTGCTGTGACATACGACGGTAAGAAACACAAGAGGGAAAGGGAAAACATTTTTTTTTTCTTTCTTTTGAAAAAGCAAAATAAAAGAGCATGATAATGATCAAGTCGATAACGATGTTCATCCCGCTTCAGGAGTCAGAAGTCCACGATAATCTGCTCAGACACATGCTCGAGTTCGAGGCGGGAAAACTCTCACGTGGGCCTGAAAGTCATTAACGGATACACTGACTTATCCTTTTCTAGACACCAGTCGCCATCGTACCAATAAACATCAAATCATCATCAATATGAACAAATAAAAACAAACATCTGGGCATCTGCGACGACGCCATGTAGGAAACCACAACAGTGTTTCTGTCAAATGGGAGTAATAACCACTGCACCGTCGTGCTTCTCACTAATGTCTGCTCATTCCCAGCAGCTAATCTGATCCGATGGCCCGAAGGAGATTTTCTGTGTGATGTTTGTCAAAGATAGTTAGCATAACAGCATGTTAGGGTTTTTCTCAACTTGAAATAAACAATTTTTCCATTGTGGTTTTCATGTTTTCACTTAAAGGCTTTTCTCACTGTGGGGGATGAAAGGGTGAGAAGGATTTGTTTCTGAGAGGACGATTACTGATGACTGATAATTTTTTCTGTGTGCTTTAAGTAGTAGTTATTGGAGCTTGACGAGAACAGTTTGACTGATTTTAGGTTATATAATTGTTCTATTAAAACAAATCATGTTCTGTCACTAGAACATATGACCCACATGCAATCAGTCTTCTTTACCGTTCTATTCAGATCAGGATCGCAAGCAAGTGAGAGTATCAAAGAAAACAGACAGAACTTTACATCAAATATTCAGATTTTTGATATATTCCTGATGGATGCTTTAGAATTAATATATAATAATTCACTGACTTATTATACTATAATATTCTTTATTACTTTTTAATTTAATAAATGAACTGTGTGTCCAATGCATTTCTTCCCTACTCCCATATTCCCTACATCATACTGAAGTGTGTGTGTGTGTGTGTGTGCGTGCTTGCGCGCATGCACTGGTGCTGACGCGTGTGCATGCTTTTGCGTTTACCGTTGCACGCTGAC
>OMNM01034663.1:7231-19530 GCA_900302745.1 Parablennius parvicornis | reverse complement strand
GAGAAACTGGGTTAGACCTCTGAATGACAATTTTATCACATTTAATTTGTCAGAAAACACTGCAAAAACTTCAACATTTGCGTCGTCTAGAGCATTTTGACGGATATCTATTTGTTCTGAATCTTTAGATTGACAATATGAAACTGTTGTAGGCTAGTTTAGTGATATATGCAAGAGGGAGATCTAACCCTCTCTTATCGATCAGTCCCATCTTCTCCTAAATTATATTTAATTGAGAATGGGTATGAAATCTATCTCCTTTTCACAGTGTATGAAGCTATTATATCTTTTATATAATATATAGATATATCTATATCTATAGATTGCATTTTTAGTTTGTTTCAATAAAAATAGATTTTACACTTGTCATAATAATATCTTATTATTAAATTAATAAGTTACTAATCAATTACAGGAAATAAGGAAAGGGGGATAAGACCCCATGTACAGGCCATTGCAATTCAGTTGTCTGATAAGTTTCATGGTACATATTCACATCGTTATAATATTTTTTTTTTTCCCCAAAGAGCCTATAACGATACCAACAAACTCCTCAAACGAATGGTTATCCCACTTTACACATGTTAATTTGTGCATAAAGGCACCATATGCACCTCAGGTCACGTCATACTCCAAAATCCTGTCAGAAATCAAATATGATTGAAAGATTATGGGAGTGGTGATCGAAAAACAAACATGGGTGGAAGCTTCCACCTCTTTATTTGACAGATGAGACCGTATGAAAACAAGGATTAGGCTGTCAGTTTTCTGACTGAGTAAATATGTGCATATGTGCGTATGTGCATATTTAAAACATTTGCAATTTGATGATGAAAACAAACCCTTGCACATTAGCATGGAGAATTTCCCAGCTCCGCACGCAAACTTAAGAGCAGGGGAGGGCCGTGTATGTGTGTGTGTGTGTGTATGAGTGTATGTACTAGTGCGCGGGTGGGTGTGTGTATTGCTGTGGGTGAAGCCGGCAGCTGTTTAAATTCAGTCTAACAGTCTTCTCTGCACAACATGCCAATTTAAGTGGGATCCTGTGAGACAGAAACACGGCCTGACACTTCTCTTCACCACTTCTCTGTCATTTTCTGTCGTCTTCTCCTTTCCATTCTCTTTCCTCTTGTCGAAAATATCTGTGCTGTGTGGAGGCTGCGTCGACTCCTACTTTGAACCCAGCGACATAATATCTATCACTGCTCTGTACACAGACGTGACTTGTCTCACTGCACCGGGCCGCGATGGGTTCATGCACCTAACAAGATGATCTGACTTGATCTTTTTGCTCCCTGTCATGTAGCATCTATGAGAGGTCATGCCATTGTGCTTGATGAATAAGTTATTAGATCAGTGCTGCGTTAGTCCCTGAAAGGCTTAGGGGCTTTGTGCCCGTGGCTCCATTTCTAAAGAGGTCAAAAACACAGAAGCATCCCAATGTAGCATTATAAAACTGATTTTATAGAATTTTGAAAATTGAAGAAAATGTTGAATGACAAATGAAAATATGTGAAAAACAAATAATGCAGATGAATAAAGCGCCAAGAGTTAACTAGAAAAATCTTATGGATTATCTGCAGTGAATTTATGCTCAACTATTTTAGTTTTAGATTATTATTTTGGTGGTTTGATGCAAAGGGAAATGCGTCAACAACAAAAAAACGTATCTTCAAGTGTGTAAACATTTGATCAAGTCCTATTAGTGCAAAAATGCACATATATTAACAATTTACATGAAAATATCTTAATCACAGAATTCTGTGTCATTTTCTTGGTATCTTTAATTTCTAGTAACAACAAATTAACAGATTATTTGGTGGGAACTGTTGGTCAGAACCAAACACGGCCTATTTAGAAAAAGTGCAAGCTTTGTAAAATATCAGTTGAAAGTTTTCACTATTCATTTCATTAGAAAATAATTGGAAGTTGAAAGATAACTAATGATTGCAGCTTTCCAAAACTCAACCACTAAAAACGACCGAATGGAATTCGGACTCAATATTGTAAATACGAAAATTTCAGAGCTCAAAATGTCAGTTTTATTAATGTGAGGCTGATGTAAGGTGTTAATCAGGGAAGTTAAATTAGGTTTAACAGTAAAAAGGAGATGAACGTTTCCTTTAAAGTGTTTAGCAAAGACATGCAAGTTAAACTGAAGCTCTAAAAAAGAAATGCAAGTCATCAAGTGCAGAAATAAAACTCCAATGCCAGTTTGAATAGTTTACTCTAATGTGAAGTAGAAATTGTGCAACTTACCAAAATATGTATTTTGTTGTTGGAGTTTAAAAGATGACAGCTGATATTCAAGTGTTGAAAAGAGAAAAAATGAGTTGTGATCAAATACTAATGGAAGCTCAGGATACATTTTGAAATTAAAACATATTATTAGGTCATGTGATTCCAGCATAAACACTGACAGCTGTGAAACGTGTTTCTGCTGCAAGGCTTTTTCTTCATATTTCCTCATATTACGTAACATCTATCTATTACTGATGGCAGTCGGTTTAATGTCATTCCTATGATCACATGGCAGTCTCACTCTGTAGAACAGAAAGGTTGAATCTTCTAGTGATGAACAACCAAAACAACCCTTCTGAAAAACAGACTAAAACATTTTTTTTAATAAATAAATAAAGCAACCATCTCCTTTATTATTCAACCGCGGCAGCTTAACTCTTTCACTGTTTTTCTCTTGAAATTGAGGCTAAAGCCTCAGAGAGCTTTTCTACCATGAACTACCCCTGTGGGGCCTTCGGTTGCTGGTGATGTTAAGTGAAATCATCCAGAAAGGACGTTTTAGTTTTGACTATTTCCATGAGAATTAACCAGTTTCAACACATTTATAAATAAAAGAAGCACTGGGATGATCGAGTTGTTCTTGCGAAAGTGCCGACTGTGTCTGTGTGAGTGTGCAACCTTCCCATTGGAGTTCCTATCATGAACTTTACCAGTGTCCTATAATTTGATGTGAGGTTAACACACTGGGGGAATGGGATGAAGTCTCCTGCCATAATTTTTTCCAGTACATATACATATACCATAAGAGTGTGTACAAATGAATTCCAGTAAGCATTGTGGCCCCGCCGTGTCTCTGTTTACTGTATAACACTTGAGATATACCTTCCTTTCTCCCGGGTAACAAATAACTCCTGCGGGGCCGCTGGACTGAGCCAAGCCCAAGTCACGCAACTGCATTTCTCTTTCAGTCACCCTTACCTCTTCCTACACACACACACACACATACACACTCCCACAGAAACTTTCATCTTGCTGACTGACTGGATACCTGTCTGCTGCCTGGGTGAGACATTTGCCCCCAGAGAGCTGTCCCCTGTTTAACAATATGCCTGGACGCTGTCAAGTCAGAGACGATCCTGCTGCTGCTAACTGATGTTTAGCTTTGCCTTGTTCTTTGTATTGCCCAGATACAAGTCTGCGTGTGTGTGTGTGTTTGTTTGATAAGAAAGAACTGTCTTCATCCTCTTTTCCTCCTGTCATACCCTCTGCTTACGTCTTCTCTTCACCCTAAAAATATTTTGTCAGGCTCACTCATTCGATTATAATTCGGAAGAGAGCAGGAGTTCACTCAGAGTTCAGTATGCGCTGGGTGTGCAGAGTGCAGTAGAGGCCTGCCAGCCAATAAAAAGCACACAAATCGTTTTGAACACATTCTTGCATCACATTCTCTCGTCCTCGTTAATTAGCCATCACATATGGCCGTTCTGCAATGGCTATATGCAACATATGTCTTTCACAGCGACTCATTCTGGGTTATTTCAGATTTGTTCGGACAATCTGAAACAAACTCAATCTGAGTCTGAAAAAAAAAAAGGAACTCCCCCCAAAGCTTCTCCAGATAACCCTAACTTTATGTGACATGACCTGAGGAACTATTTTTACTCGAGCGAGTTTACATGCTGCCATTTTCCCATATCAAATGCTGATGAAAGGGGACCTCATCTGGCTGACGGTAGTTAGCGTATCGAGCTGTATCGGGTCAGATGCCACCTTTGGTTAGTGATCTTTCCAACCGCATGGAAACATATCGATTTACATTAGGGAACAACAGCAGGGACCGGGTCTGGCCACTGTTGCACATTGAAGCATGCTTCAATTAAGATAAATGGAGGTGACAGACAAAACAAACGGTCCGATGTACAGTGCAGTCATGCAGCCAGCATGCAGACACAGCCTGACAACATGTAGTACATGTGGTCGAGATGCCACGCGAGTAGCCTTCTTCAAAGAACCAACATGATTGCTATCAGCAGCGCCGCTTATAAGAGGCCTTTGCCCAGTTCCCTTTACATTCCATCGCTCAGCCTCCCTCTGGTATGTGTACAGCACATTTTTGTTGTCAACCTGGCAGTTTTAAGAGTTCAGAGCAGTCATGCCTTCAGGTACTCCAAGTTTTGTTGCAAGAGAAAGGTCATATTTAAACCAGGGCAACAATCCAGGGCAACAAATGTGACAGACTAAAGCCCACTGAGCAGGTTTGTTGACACACTTTATGAAATGTGGCAGATTTTTTTTTTTCTTTTCACCATTATGCTGTCAGCTAAAGTAATTTCTCAAGGTAATGCGTGGCCCTGTATCTTGCCAGAGCAGCAGTGTCACTGAGTTCATTCATCAGCCACTGTGAATAGCCTCTCCATTCGCTCGGTTTAGCCATCAACAGATCGCATTACTGACACCAGTGAGCTTTTTATGCGGGTGGCCATGTTAAATTGGTTGTGCTCTAGCTAATAGGCCATGGGTGCTCAGTGGGAAGAAACCAGTGGCCATTTGAGCCAGGATGACGGGCGACATTCGGCTGTGGATCTATGTCATGCCACCAATCAAGTCATTGTGGCCAGTCCCTGCAAACAGAATGAAGAGACAATGGCGAGAATATAGAGTATGGATCTACAATTGCAGATCTAACATAATCTCTGTTTTATGTGTCATTTTTGGGATCCTCAAATTTCATCTTCCAGCACTGTTGCTCTGTAATTCAGCGTCGCCAAAATAAACAATAGCAAAAACTTTTTTCCTAAGCTCTGTCCCTGCGCATGTAACCGCATGACTGTTTCAGGGCTTAATGAGTTATCAAGTGAGCTTTCAACATGTGGCTTTAAGCACATGTTGCATTGAGATCAACACAGTCTGTGTGTCGTGTACTGCAATGATTAAAAATGGGAAAAGTGAACTTTTGGAAGGGGGGGGGGTAAATGCCTCAATGCAAACCAAGAACAGGACGAACACTTCAAAGGAAATATGTCTGCTCAAAACACGACTTTTCAATAAGTCTAAATTTGCTGCAGTTTGCACAATCAGTAAAAGCACTTGTTCTCAAAGCAGCATTTCTAATCGCATGCCAGAATATTCTAAAATATATAAAAACAACAGCTTGGGTAAGTCAGTGTGTTTGCAGTACCACTGCACCCTTAAGTAGGTCCCATAATATAATTATCAACTTAATCTCCAGGGCTTTTGGTGTGCTTGTTGCTTCCCCCGTTGCTCCTCTGTGCTCCTGTTGTTCAGGCAGAGCACTGCGCTAAGCGGTAGCTGTGACAGTAATCACACGAGACAGCTTCCAACAATAGTGTTGGGCCAACAAAGGCTTCTGCTCCCTCTGCATGAGTCCTGGCTGTCTATTCACACTCACTCAAACTCGAACACACACTCTACCCGTCTGTTCGCACACACACACTTGCACACAAACACACCTCCCACTGCTGCGTTGCCGCCACTCGCTGTTACAGTTAGCGTCTAATGGGGGCCCCCTTCGGCACTGATTTGAGTAATTCACTTATGGCCTTTTGTGATCCCAGGGGGCTCTCTTGGCCCCTCGGGCCCACGGAGTCCAACTCAAATCAAGCGAGTTCAGTGTCTGTGGCACGAGAGGCCAGGCAGGGACAAAGCCAGTGTCATGCCTTTGATTCAAGCAACTAATGAGTTAGCTGTGAGGATGCTAAATGCATACGGCGGCTTCTCCATTCATGCTTCTCGATACATACAAGGGATTAGAATGGCTGCCCTGTCGCGCTAGTTAACAGCTATTGTGTAGCTGATTACTGTGGAGGTCGCAAACACACATGTAAGAGGGTGGGAGAGTGAGCCGACATGCAACTAATGTGCAATTTAAAATGGAATCATTGAGCGGGTAATCACTATACGGCAGCAGCAAAACACTGAGTATAATATCTCAATGAAAAGCATGCACGCAACCAGCGTGAGTGCAATTTTCTTCTCCAACTACCGCAAGAATATTTCACCACACTTTAAGTGGCTGTTATGTCTAAATAACTTTTATGGCACTGTAATTTTGGTAGTATAATATTGAATTGACTGAACCATTTAAAAAAGATTTAGCCACAGACTGGGACAACATAGTGATATTAGATTAAATTGAAAACAAGAGATTCCAAAACAATCCTGTGTCTTGGGTTTCACTGGAAATCTAACATTTTTCAAGCATTTAAAAATAAAAAGTTAATCCACTATTTGTTCTGAACGAGACTATTAAATGAAATTAAAAGTTGTTTTTATTATTTAAATTACAACCAAATACTACAAATACAAATACAAGTGTGCAGACCTACTTGTGCCACACTTTTTTTTTTAACTAAATAGACAGGGTTTTTACATGCCAAAACTAAAGCAAAGGAATGATAAGACCCTGAGCACTGGCATTAGGTTAGTCATAACACCAGGAACACATTAACATTTACACTGGAAACGTATTAGGCAGCCATACATCTACTTTTGTATATAGAACTCATAGCACGGAATTACAGACATCGCATGTGGAGGAAAGAGGAAGAAGAAAAGCCTGAGCACTGGCATTTAGCCTGATCACGCACTCTTCATGAAGCACATGGAGATGAGAGGTGATTTTCTTTCACAGAGGTCAGTGAAAGAAACATAAGGGCAGAACCCCATAGGGAGGAAGAAGTAAAAAAAAGGGGGGAGGAGGATAAGGATATGTGAGAGACAGAAATGTTAGTGGTTAAAGAAAGAACAGAGCTCGACAAAAAAGAAAATAAAAAAAGAAAAGATAAAGAAGATGAGACAGAGTGGATGTGTACTCTCATTTGAAGATGATAATCACGCAGAAGAGCACATTTTCTGTGCTTCAATAGTAATCACGCATACGCAGTTTTGGATGTCCATTGTCTCGCTGGACACTCGTAATCAACGCACATCACTAAATCTTACAAGGGTTCATTGATGTGTGCTTATCATAAACTTGATGAGCAGCTACTTTAAATGATCTAAGTAAGAAGTCGTGAGAATGCGATGAGCCAGATACATCTCTGCGCAATGAAAACTGAAAGGGAAATTTTAAGCAAATAAATGTGTCACTCATAGTGTCTTCTTTTCTTCTCTTACCCTCTTGACCATACTCTTAAAGAGTCTTGTAACACGTTGCTATGAACTCCACATTTCGTGCCACCAACACAGGTAAAAGCACTGGCAGGTTTGTTTGTATCAGTGCGCAGTCTTGTCATGACATATGACTTTTAACTGATATGATGGGCGGATGAGTTGACAGCCTCGTGCCCTTTGGGCTTTTCATGCTGAAGGACTCAAATGTACAATCGTCCTGCGCAGCGAAAGCCTCCAGAAATCAGCGTGTGAGCATCGATTCATAGCTCGTCAAGTTGCGACGAACTACAGAAGGAGTCCTACTGGTTCACTGTGATTCTTCTCGCCGACTCCATCCAACAACAGTAATTGGGTCAAAAAACAGGGACGGCTGAAAAGGTCAAAGGCTTTGACCTTCAGAGGGTTTGAGTGTTCACTTTAAAAAAGGGACAGACAGATGTAACAAATGGGTTAATGAGCTGTGAAGCCAAGTGTTCGGTGTATGGTCCCAACCTGGCAGTGGAGGATAGCGGTGCCACAGATCAAACCCAACACATCCTTTGAGAAAAACAAATCTAGTAACAGGGATGGGAGCCTCTTAAATTGGCGAGGCTGGGCTTTGAATAGAATGCTGTACATGGAAACCAATGCACACACAATGAGAACATGCAAACTATGCAAAAGAATCACTACAAAATTGGCTCGCTGTGTGGCCAGAGTATTAAGCACTACACCATTTTGCCCCATAAAACGTACAATTCAAGAGAAGTTCCTCTTTGTAAAAGATCTAAGGTATAGAAATCAAATTATATGAGCAGGCTCTACTAACAAAAGAAAATGGCTCATTTACACAATACGACCTCAAAAAAAGTGCTGGAATATTCAGATAGTGGGTGTTAGATGAGCTGTGGTGAACCTGTTGGTGTGTTTCCTTATGATCATTGAATGCTCCAGATATGTGCATTATAAAAATAAAAAAGTCCCGGAAGGAGGGGAGTTAAAAATAACTATCCAGTTAATGTAATAGGCTTAAGTTAGAGGTTTAGATGTACATTTTATTGAAATCAAAAGAAAATGTCTTCCAATACTGGATAGTTTGATTAGAGAGTGGTTATCGGTAGTGGCTACAGCGTGTCCACGAGAGAGACTAATAAATTGTCCACATGATGACCTTTCTACCACCAAACCTTTTCCTTGGTTTATGCACCGTGTAGCTTGCTGATATGTCTTGGCCTCTGTCCTACAAACTTGTCAGCCTTTGGGCTGCAGAGTATTAGGGAAGGAAAAAAGTGTGGGGTCACTGAAAGTTTAGTAAACACAAAGTCTGTCTGTAATCTGACCTGATGCACATTTCACCCCACAGCAAAAGACTCCTTTCAGAAAGTTATCACGCTGCAGCTCTTACCACTTTAGGAAATCAAACGGTCTGCTTTTGGACTGACTCAATTTGACTCGGTCCTGACATTAAAGGATTAGGCCAAATAGCGGTTAAGAGGCGGTTTACTTCCATGAAATTTGCTCGAATTACTGGACATTAAGAACAAGGTCCCCTCGTGATTGTTTTGTCTTCTTCTGTCCTTCCTCTATCGGCAGGTTGGTTACAAAACCAGTCTCCTGTCTGCTTTCTGACGTCAAGGATCGGGTACGCGTGGCGTGAGTCTGCGGCCCTTTCTCTTCCTCTTTTATTGTAGCTCAGCCAGCAGACAGTGTCACACAACTCGCACGTTTTAGCTGGCTCGCACACTCCGGTCAATTAGCAACAAGATGTATAGTGGGATCCAAACATTTGTGGCTGTTTACGGGAGAGGCGTCGGTCTGGCGGGTCACCAAACTCACCGTACATGGACACGGTTTTCACTAAAGTCCCACCTCACCTTTGTTTGTGTGTGTTTGTGTGCGCATGTGTGTGTTCCTCTACCCTGTCAACGCCCTGAGTGGACTGACAGTTATGAGCGAAGGCAGTTTTAATTGCAGGCTTCCAGAGACACTCACCGATAAATATACCTCACTGCGATACATTTACACCACAGGCATTTATATTTGGCCATGAGATTTAATTTCCTGGTCACAACAAGATGCTGCGGTGATAATCTGACAAGACACGTGAAGATTTACAAACAAGGTAATTGATTGTGTGGCAAAATAATCTCATATGCTATCACACTGAGCATAAAGTGTGGGTATTTTTTTTTTTTTTTTTTTACATAAAAATAAGTTCAAACAGCCTCAAATCATTTAAAGAGTTATGTTAGGATCTTACAAGTTAAATCTTATGTAATGACTGCTGAAAAAAAAAAAAGTCTGGTATGTTGCTGCACAGTTAGTTAACTACAAGCATAAACAACTTTGTTTTCTTATTGGATTTCAGACAGCTTCGACGAGCCGTAACCATCTAAAACAGGAGATGACCTTTACATTTTACAACAGACACGGGGGCAAAGGGGAGGTGAGCTTTGCCCCTCCCAAAAGAAACCTTCATTTGTTGATATATTTACGCAAACTTGTGATAATCTACTGAAAAGAAGCTCAAATTACAGCAGATTTGAAAATTATTCAGTTTAACTTCTCCTAACCATCAATGTGATGAACGCGGGATATATGACTATTCAAGATGTGGAAATAACAAAGACATTCATTGTAAAGATTTCAGTAAAATAACTGCTATTCCACATTTGTCCACTGAGAGTAGAAGCATTTCATGAGTAGAGGACATAACAAAACAGAGACCCAAAATGAAGACTAGATGGCAGGAATCTAGAGAAATTAGATGCAGTGGGAAAAAAAAAACCCCATTAGAATTAAAGCCATACATGAGGGTACATTTCGGGAAACGTGTGTGTCAACAACATATCAGGTTGTGCATTAAGTGATAATGCATTGGTCTGAAATCAAAATGGGCTGTGTAAGGAGCTCATGAACTAAAGTGAGTTCGACTCTGCTGCTCTGCAGGCTATTTTGTGGGAATCTGTAAACCTTAAACTTAAATTAAATTCAACAATTACCCTCAGTCCATCTGAACTTTGAAAAAAAACCAAAAAAACAGTGCATGCAAAGGTAGAGCAGAGGAGGGTTTGAAGCAAACAGCTCAGAGTCGGTAATAAAATGCTGGAAAGGACAAAGGAAAATTTCTTCATATGTAATTCAGAGAACGATGATGAGTTTAGTATGACAATGAGTAACATATTAAAGCGAGGCCTGCTTTTTCCTCCACCAGGGGGGTGGAGAGTCCGTTTGTGGCGACGGATGGATCAAGACCCAAGATGGTGACAGACGTCGTCAAAATAAGCCCGAGCTGCACCTCGTCAAAACGGCACAGAGAAAATAGTCACGCTGGCAAGTACATGGTAACACTGACAGGACAAACACAAACACAGCGCACGCAGACACAACACTTGGCACCACAGCTATCAGGTTTCATGCTTACATGGAAATGTTGAGTTGGTAGCACACTCTAGAACAAACTGCTCTGTCGAAGCAGGTTTTGGGTCGCTGAGTATTAAGATTCTGTTTCATTGTTCAAGGATACTTGTTGGATGGCTTTCTACTGAGCATTTACTGCAGTTCACCGATGACAGAGCTGCGTAGTATTAGACTGATTATGTCCTTTAACTTTGAGGATATGTCTGTTTGTTTTCACAGGAAAAATTCAAGCAAGCAAGAAAACTGACAATGTTAAAATAGTGTCTATCATCTTTTGCACAACTTAAATAAAGAAGGCAATTGCACCCTCTCTGCAAAGAGACAGAAACAACAGTCAGTGAACAATTTAAAAAGTTTATTTACACTTGGCAGGCTCAATATTAAAGAGAAGTCAGTCATATTTTTTTTTTTGGCTTGATAGGTTCACCCATAAGTTCAACTTTTCTCCTTATAACTTCTCTTGATCCAACGCTGCCCTTTACAGTTACATTTTCTTAAAGTGTTCAAGTTTAAAACTATTTTGCTTCATCAAACATAAACACACAGTGAAGCTGAACTCAGTCTTGCAGAGACATGATTACATGAAAAGCCAATTAAAATGTTTTTTAAATAATTTATATTTTTTTCTGACATATATGCATTGCCAACTTCTAATATTAATACTTTAAGTCTGAACCATATTGATTGATATCAAGGCTATATAATAGCAATACATAAGCTTATGGGAAAGCAGGGTGCGCATTAGAGACGAGCGTCTGTCTTTTATTAGGTGATGTCCAGGTTCTCAGCCGTAAAACTCCCATCTGATTCTTATCACAAGCTGTGCAGACTTCTACTCTTGTTAGAGCCAGTTTGAGTTTGAGTCTGCTCAAAGGAAGCCGAGGATAAGGCAGACAGAAAAGAAGGAGAATTGATAGGTGATTGAAAAGTTTGAAATCAAAATGTCGACTCCTCATCAAGCTGCTTTATTTTACAAGCTCTCAGGTTCATTTAATGTCAGAGAAAAAAAAAAAAAACAGTCTTTGCTACTAGAATCTCACCATCATGAAAATTAATTAAAGAGAGAACATTCCCTCCGATGTTTGCCCTGTAATTACCTGAACCCTCCTAAAACTATGGAAGCAACGTGATTAAAATTGCCAAACAAAGCACACTCGCCTTTCAAATAATGAGATTAAAAAGCAGCAAAACACAATCACATAAAACAGACTCTAAAAAACACACATACACTAGAGGAGGAATCCGGGCAATCGGGGCAGAGACACAAACGAGGAGGGATAGTTAATCCTGAGGGTAAATATTTAACAAGCTCAGCAATTACAGTGAGGGCAGAGACCTAACATGTAAGAGAAGGGAATTACAGCCTGCTGACTGTCCACACGCACACGCACACGCATGCACACACGCACACACACACACACACACACACACACACACACACACACACACACACACACACACACACACACACACGCACACACACACTGACCTACCTGATTTGACAACTGCCTAAAAATGTTGCAAAA
>OMNM01034662.1:0-10423 GCA_900302745.1 Parablennius parvicornis | reverse complement strand
CACACTGGAAGAATGAAGAGCTAGTCGGGTCCAGGCGTAGGACCGTCAAGGTTTATTTCATATAATCAGATTCCAACCTTCCATTATATTGAAGCTGCAGGAACAACTGGTTTCTCTGCTTCACCCACTCCGAGTGGTTAGCATAGTGGTTAACACCGTGGCTAGCACAGTGGCTAGCGCTAGCTGACCGGATGGAATTCTTGTCTGCCTTCAAAAGGTGAATTCTTCGTCTCTGGATGACAGCTCACCTTTCCAATATGTGGATACTGGTACACCTCAGTACTCTTAAAGTTCATCAGAGCTGCTCCGTGACCGCTA
The DNA here is from genome assembly GCA_900302745.1 of Parablennius parvicornis. Taxonomy (NCBI): domain Eukaryota; kingdom Metazoa; phylum Chordata; class Actinopteri; order Blenniiformes; family Blenniidae; genus Parablennius; species Parablennius parvicornis. Next base: position 10,105 of record OMNM01034662.1, on the reverse strand, counting down.
ACGACAGGATGAAGACGTCACAGAAGGTTACCACAGTCCACTTTCTCTGGTGTCGTTCTCTCAGGTCAAAATTAAGGAAGGATGAGGTAACATGGTGCCATCCGATCATCCGAGCCCAGTTTTATGTGTTCTCACTTTAATTTCCCACAAAATATGTCAGAATGGAGAATTATATGTAGGTGGAGAGGAATAAGGTCCACAGCAGTCATGTTTATTAGTATTTGCTTTATAAAGGTTAGTATGAGGTGAAGTTACACTCATAAAAAGCTGTCAGTCAGTCCTATGAAGTTCAAACTTGCTGGTCAGCGTCTACCCTGTCTAGGACACGTCAACATTGTGATTTGACCAACAACGGTCACATCCTCGCTAATGTTGGGATTAGAAAATGGCCCACTTGAGCACAAGAGCCATAGCTGACCAGTGAAGCCGCAATCATTACATTCTGAAGTCCAATGATTGGCAAATCTCATCAGAAACCATGGCACTCCTGCAGCTTCCAGTGGAGACATGAATGCTGATGAATGATGCAGAGCTGCTAATCTGCTGCATTTTATCCAAAAATCAATGTTTAGTAAGGTATTGTGTTTTAATATTTTCTCTCTGGAAGAAAGTTCAAGCAACTGGGGAAATCTACTTTTTAGTGTAGAGTTTTAATAAAAAACTACATCAAAACTACAAATAATCATATAAAAAATAAACTGAATTATTCAGCAGAGATTCCTTGAAGTTTCTTTCTCACGAAAAGAAAAAGTGCTGGTGATAAGCTCTATCCCCATTCCACCTGTTCTTCCTTCTCATCTGCACTTCCACACATTTGACCCGGTTTGTCCATCACAGGAACAACAGCTTGCTCCACTTTGAGTCAGTCAGAAGACCTTCGGCACTGCCTCACAAAACACATTCTTAAAGTCTTTAAGGAAGAAACAAATTCAAAAGAATTTTCAATATGAAAAAAAGATGATTCATTCACTATTAATTGACAGCATAAGTTATTTCATAACTATTTTTAAAAGGACTTAAATCAGAAGCACGAAACAAAAAACTATAAAATAAAAAAGACTACAAAACAACAAAGCCTTCAACTTGTGTCAGAGGTGCATATATGATGGGAAGATGATAGAAAAGAATCAATAAAAACAACACTGTCAATTGGAAGAACAAAGCACAAAGGCATTAACATCATCCACTGAAGTGCTTGCATTGTCTCAACAGTTAACAACGTTATCTTATCATCCGAGAGCAAAGTGTAACCTCGGACGTCTTTCAGGGCCACAGGTGGATGATAAACTTGACTCTCACCTGATTGTGTCAGACTTATGGAAGGAATTTGTCACAGCTTAAGAGACAAATGAAGGTGACAAAACAGCAAAGTGTCCATCTCCAGCTGTCAATCAGCAGAGCCGAAGCAGGCGAGATGTGCACTGGGACGGTGCCGAGGAAGAAGACGTGGGCGGCGAGCCTCAAAAAACTCTCCCCGAGGAGTCCGTCTTTCTCTCCAGATAATGAGACAACAGTAATGTCGTTAATTGGTGCTTAAATTAATGGTGTCTGTGCTTTGGACGACTTCACATAGCGCGGGTGGCCACACAGCTCGACTCAGGCTTCTGCCCAAACGGCTCAGTCCTGCAGATGTCCTATAAATAAAGCAGATGTGCTAAGCTGCAGGGCAGGGGTGAGAGGTTCACTTACTGCTCAGTTCAGCGTCATAACAGGCCTGATCGTGATTTAAGGGACTCTGAATGTGGGATGATGCGTGTGCCTCGTGGGATTTCACCACAGACGCTGTCTGTGAAACCCGCTCGGCCCACAATGCCTCACTGATGAGAGGTCAGAGGAGAAGAAAGAAGACTGGTACAAGCTGCACCAGGATGTCTTGGCCTAAAGCATAAATGGATGAGCAGCAGCCAAACTGGCTTATAGTGTTCTGAGCTACTTGAAGAAATGAAAGAAGAAAGTGTGTACATCATCATTCTCTCTGAAGAAACATTTCTTTGGGTCATGTTTGCGTCTACTTCAAAACCGGTAACACTACTGCTTAATTTACACTCAATCTAATAAAATCTCACTTCACCATCATGCCTCTTATGTTTATATCTGTATGTAGGTTAACCCGTAAATGAAGGAATGAGCCCACAATACATTGTGAATCAGGAGAATACAAATCACATTTTATCTCAGGCAAGTGTGACCAGAGGAGAGACTCATTCAATAATTTTTAGAATCAGCTACGAATATCATGAAAAAGGGACTTAAACTGCTGACGACTAGGTTTGAGTCTCTGAATCTGAACCAAACATTGGTTTGGTGTTTGGCATGTTTCTGTTCTATTTGGAATTGAGATTATCTCTGCCCTCGAGACAAATCTCCACACTTTCAGAAATGTTTGGTTTCGACTTCCACCGCATTGTCAGACCCATTCTACTAGCCCATTCCCCTTTGCTCTCTTTAAACCTGCAAGCTACATCGCCGTTTACCATCTCTTTATCTTGGAAGTTATCCTCCCAGATGGTGTAGAAGAAAAGCTCAGAGAGCTTCTCTAGGAATAAACTATGATACGCAATACTTCATTCCTTCTCACATTTACTCCAGTGAACAGTTTTTTCAATCAATCTGCTGGGCTTTTGTTCATATGACTGTGAAACAACAAAATGCATTCTAGTTTTCAGAGCTAAAGTAAAGCTCGTTTCAACTTAAGAGTTCTATGTGGCTTACTTCAGAAATGCTGCTTGGGCAGGGCCGCACGGTATCACAGTGGTTAACACTTACGGCTCACGGTGAGAAGTCCAGGTTCAAACACCAGCCAGGTCTTTCTGTGTGGAGTTTGCATGTTCTCCCTATGTGTGCATGAGTTTCCTCTGGGTACACAGTCGAAAACCCTGCATGTGATGTTAATTGATGACCCTAAGTTCCAGATGAATAGCATTGTTTTGGCAAATCTTAAGCAAAGACGTGATAAAAGTTCTTGTAAGATAATCTAAATAACAGACACCACTTCAACACATTATGGAAATTTTACAGGAATTGTGTGTAGCGAGCAAATTAAGTAAACTAGTTTAATGTAGCCTGCCTTTTTTTCTCTATAACAGTTATAAGCTTGGTTTAGTACAGATACTTTGTATTTAGCATGGATGGATGCCATTATGTTGAGTCAAGTCACATTTGATGTGAGAATTATCCAGAAATTCCAACTTTTCTGAGTATATATTTTGTATACATTAAACTATATTGAATGTTTATAGATCAGTTTGGGCTGAGCTCATACATTGTTGCATGTGTAATAGTTTGTAAAAGCTAGTTCATCGACAGCAGTAGACAGTGGAAACCTTCAGTCCCTCAAGCTGACTTTTCCTCTGTTTTGCTCCAATCCTTTGAACAAAAGCTTGACCTTGACGTTATTCTTCATTACGAATGAATAAGCACAAACTTGAAACATTTTTTGGCAGGTACATCATTCATCAATCAATCTATCCCACATTCACTCATCCTTGAAGCTTCACTGTTTGTCACCTCACAATATATTACAGCTGATGTTCCACATGGTGTCGCCTGCTGCACTTCATGAAAGGCTGAAGCAACGTTATGTGCTCTGGAGTTGTGTTGTTGTGGTCATGATACACTCAAATATATCACTTAATGAGGCGTCTTGTTCAAGGAAGCAACCAAAAAAATCACAAGCTTCAACCTTCCACTTACTACAGAAGTGTGACGGAGTGAGTTTACCGACAACTCTGTTTGACAGAATACATAAGGATGAAAAATGAGAACATGTTTTGGTTTGAAAAACAGTTAAAAGTGCATAAACATGTTGTGAGTAGAGAACGAAAAATGTTGCTATCTATAATAATCTAAATTTCTCCACAAGCTGGTATCATTAAAGTTTTTGTGGGTTTTGGAAAATCCGGTTTTGAAAGTTTGTGTAAACAAACCTCATAGAAACATAGAAATAATATATTCCAATGTGTTTTTATTGTGTTGGAAGCAGCACAACATTAGAGAATAGTTCTACAGAAGTATTCCTAAAGAATCACAATGAGTTCATTTCACAATAACATTGAAGAAGCTATGTGTCGCATGAAGCATTGAGATGCAGTAGGGTCTGCAGGAACGGAGATCAGTGTGGTTCATCCTTTCAGTCATTTCTGCCCTCCTGAGGACAAAAGAGCTTCTTTTCTGCCGTGGGGAGTTTTGCCTGCTGTGGTCCACTATAGAGTTGCACTGATTGGAAGTGGTCCAACTCAAATAGCAGCTTATGACAGCCTCACACACACATTGAAAAATAAAAACATAGATATCACCCTTCAAGGGCTTTTATTTCTCAAAGCCTTAATACACCATCAAGTTGCAAAGCAAACATAAAACCTTTTAGAAATAAAAGAGCAGACTGTGAGATCGAAGCAGAGAGGACTGCCTCCAGGCTCTTGTTTATTTCTGCAACTCTGCCTCTGGCTAGGATTCCAGATGGGTCTTTTACTTCTCAGAAATCAAATGTTTTTCCCCAAATCTTTCCCATGGCAACCACTCTTTCTTTAAATAGTGACTCCGGTGACCACTCCCTTACTGCAAATGTAGAAAAATCAGTTAAATTACAAGCTATTTAACATTAAGGAGAGACACTGTTCAATCAAACAAAACCAAAAAATGGTTGGAATGGCAGAAAACAGGCTGGAGGACAACAGCACTTTACCATTCAAGCTGTAGAACTGTGTCACAATAATGTGCCTCAATAGGATGGGAAATTGACTGTGTAAAACCAAATCATTACTGTGGTCGACTTTCCTTTGTAATGACAATATGTGTCTCTCCACATCCCATCAGTATACATGCCCCTAAAACGATGCCAGGAAATGAGTCCTGAAGATGACTGCTGGCTGCCAAAGAGAGTGACAGAGATGACAACCAGTCGACCGCCACGAGCTATTAACACAGGGAGCTGGGCTGAGCATGAGCATCGTTCAGGGATACTTGACAGGAGTCAGGAAACAAAAGGCAAGGGCTTGTGGGGTTTGAAGCACGGGGGTGAAAATGGCAAACAAGCAGATCACATCGGTTTCATGCCTGGACAGATTACAGCTGAATGAATTCAAACATCACTCATTAGAGAGAGAGAAGAGACGTTGGGTCTGGCTGCCAGGCTGCAGCACAGAATATACACTGTTCTCAGAGGGACAGATCCTTTCTGAAAGTTTGTCCCAGCATGCACTGGGGACTCCTTACAGGGAAGAGCATACAGCCTAACAACAATACTGAGTAAACTATGTTCTACTTCTGTGCAAAACATATAGTGACAACAAAACCAGTTAACTTTTCAACAAGCAATGCCGCTACGCAAACAGGGTTTGATTCCCTCGACACAATCTGTCTGTCTGTCCTCTCCTTTTCTCTCCTCTACCCCTGAACCCCGACTGGAACAGCAGAACGTCTCCACCTCTGAGTGTGCTTCTGCCTGTTTCCTTGTTTTTCTCTCTAAAGTGCCTTGAGATGACTGTGTTGTATTTGGAGTTATAGAATTAAAATTGAATTGAACATAAATTCAACATAATAATACATTAACTTAATACACCAGGCAGATCAAGTCATCAAGATCAAAACCACATCAGATTCCTAATAGATTGACCATCATGTTAAAGTATCAATATTTACATTTTACTTGTGATTTTTGGAAAAACATTTTTGTTGTACATTTGTGTCTGTGATCCTTTGTTGTTTAAGGATGCTTGATGCTCCAGAACTCAATTTAATACATTTGTGGAATATTCAAACATCATAAAAATAAAACACGTATCATAATTATTGTTATTTCTATTGTTGCATAAAAGTTGAAAAGTTGGTCTTGCCCTGGTACTGTGTATATTAGATAATTCATTTTAACACATGTATATTAAGACCTATGAGCATCTCCGGATGTTCACTAAATTACTTTAATTAATTTTAATAGGACTTAAATATTTCCATTTTTTTGTAATTGTAGCTAGTTATGTTTATGTTTTGGGTGTAGTAAAGTTATCCCTGACACTGTACAAAGTGTCAGTATTTTGTTGGTATTGTCATTTGCAGGAATGATTGAACTTGGCATCAGACTGGAAAGGTGACGACTACTCGTTAGTTGTTCCTCTGATGGGTGCTGGCCTGCTGTCACACAGCACTTCTGCTATTTAAAAGATAAACTGGCAGACATCATTAGAGGTTTGACATAGATGATGGTAAAAAGAGGAAAGAGTCTATTAACAATTACAATTCTAATATATTCAAATGTTTAATTCTTTACACTGAGCTCAAGGATGTTTTTTAACTGGTTGTGGAATCAGATCAAAGGTCAGGTTCCTACTGAACATTAAAAATCCTTCTCAGACCGTGAATCTACACCATACTGTAGACATCCAAATATGTGCTTCTATTGAATGTCAAATCCAAATTATTTCATCCAAGGCTTTTCTGAAAGGGGATAAAATCAAACCCATCTTAGGTAATGAAAAGGCCTGTGAGTCTTGTTAATTAGTGTAAACATCAAAAATCAGCCTTCTATTAGTCAATGGAGAACTAAAGAGAGGAAAAATTTTTTTTTAGTTTTTTTTTCATGTAACCTGTTCCCTCTGCAGTTACTGCTGAATGAGTCACATGAAACAGTGCAGGAAACTCTTTTTCTACATCTAACAGACAATCAAACATGGACACAAACAGACTCCAGCAGTGAATAATAAATCCACCTTGCAAGAAAACTAACAGTGAAACTACTCAGCCCAATATTCGTTTTAGTCTGAGGAAGGAGACTCACAGCTACGAGTAACAATGACCCTGTGACAGCCAATACTGTAAAGATGTCCAAAAACACAATCCCTACCAATAACCAAATCACTTTGTCCATTTTAAATGTAATAAAGCAAATAATGTAAGAACTTCCTAGTTGTGTCAGAGGATATTTCAACCATTGTCATGACGACAATTTTGCTGTAAGTTCATGTCATTTCAACTTGAAAAGACTCGCAGACACAAGTATGTGTTAGAAGAGCTTTATTGGCACCAGAAGTTATTTGGCACTCAGACCTCGGAGGAAGAATGTGACAGTAATGGAAGCGATGTTCGAGGATTAGTCTCCCTCCCAGAGTCTGGACACTGGTGGTGGCAAGGAAGAGGATGGTCTGATGCGGCTGGAGATTTGGTTCTTTTTGCACAGAAACAAGCCAAACCGAACCACTTGAACAAGCAGAGCGACTGGGGAAAGGAAAAACTCCCTCTAACAGGAAGAAAACTTTGCAGAACCGTGCTCAGAGGTGACATCTTTCTGCTGGCCGGCTGGGTGAGGATGTGAGAGGAGGATGAGACGGCTGGTTCAGGTAGGGTCTGTATTCGGATTGGATGATGAGCGTTGATAGTGACGTGGATGCGAGACACAGTGGAGGTGGGTTGCGATGCAGCTGGAACAGCTGAGGCTTGAATGTGAGGGCTTATGAGGCGGAGCCTGGCTGATGATTCGCTGGATGGAGGTGATCCTCAGCGGGGGATTGGCTGCTGAAAATGGGGGTTAAAAATCCAAGTGGTGAGGCAAAGAAAGCTTTTAATTCTGAACTGGATGTAACCAACAAATGTTCTTTTCAAAAAGTAAAATGCTATATTGTTAGGTAAGTGTGTATATTATATGTAACTCAGATAAGTTTGAGGGTGAATTCACATCTGTTGATGTGAACCAGAACCAACTGGTACCAAATTCGACAACAATACGTGGATCATTGGCTGACATGGCATCCAGTGTATCCAAGTACTTGATGCAGCTCGTAGATCCATGTTTCCCTCATCTGCTCCATCACCTCCTGTTCTGTATACTTTGATATATTTTGTGTTTGAAGGCTCTTTCTATTGGGGAATGAAAAAAAAACAGCAGAGACATACATCCCTGTGCTTATGAGTTGTTGATGCACAGTTATGAAGTAATACTATAACTGTAATACCACTTAATGGAATCTGGGTGTGAGTTCAACGTTTGGCTGGAGTTTTTGGCATTTTCCATGTCTGATCATCCATATTGTGTTCATAGAATAAGCAATGGGTTGGTGGTCAGACTACAGGAGCCTTTTGAGCTCAGCTTAATGAGCACGGACGACTGGTGAGATTGTTTTCCTGAAGGAGAATTTGGCTGGACTGGCCTGAGGAGGTGGTTCAGTGTGGATGTTGTTGGAGCTAGATAAATCAAGAGCCGTAGTTAGCTAAAATTGTGGGGTTTGTTCTTTAACAAGAAAAAAAAACAAGTCAAAGCAAAGCAGCACAATGAAAGGCAGTGCTATGAGATAATGAAGATTGGTGCATGTGTAGCAGTCTGCTTGGACTGAATCCACACGGCTGAAGAATAAATCTCACACTTGTTAAATTCATTAGCGGTGCCTAATAGATTTTGCCTCTATTCAGCAGTGTCTCCACTCATTCTGTTCTGTCAGATTACTACAGCTGCTGATATGCTACTACTTTGAATTGCAGCTTTTTTCCCCTCACACAGTGAATGTAACACTGCCTCCCCTTTGTGCAATTTAAAAAAATTTAATGATTTGGGGTTGAAACAATTGGCTTATTAAAAAGAAACAATAAGGCAAGTTTCAATACACAAATTGGAAATGTTAATCCTCTGCTTAAGGTTTCCTTGGGGCAGGAAGCTTGTTGGTGGTGTGTTGGGAAAAACGGTGCTTGAAGGATTTTCTGATTGTGTATTGAGGTACGTGCTCCGGTGGTATCTGGGACGCGTCAACTCTTGAAATACAAGTGTGGGGAGAAAAGGTAAATTCAGGGTGATACTGTCGCACGCGTGTGACCATGCACTCTTGTGAAAATCACACTAACCCATTTTTTTCATCTGTAGCTGTTGGAATGGTGATTTATTGAGAAGGCGTATCTTGTGGGTGACATTGGGGAAGAGGCCTTTCTCTCAATGTCAGAGCCGCGTTTCATCAGGATGAGCTTTTCTTTCAAAGTCAAAGGCGCGTTTCATCACGCCATCCGATATCCACTTCCTCCGCATGTAATTAGCAAGCCTTTTAATTAGAGAGGAGCTGAATGATTGCTCGTTGTCCATCATGTGTGCAGGCCCCAATCTCCATACCGCTGCACACCAATGCCACAGGACTCATCGATCGTGACTGATGGAGGAGGGAAGAAATAGAGAAAATCTGCCCAGATTATAAAAACAAGTCTTAAAACATAAAATATCTCTCGACATATTCAATTTACATTGAATACTTAAGACCTGTACAGAATATCTAAACTTCTGAGGCAAACATTAAAGCTGAGGTTTCATTCAGCCACCATATAAGCCAACTGGACAAAGCAAATCCTCCTTAGACATTTTTAAATCATTAATTTTTCTATTTTTTTTTGCTACACAAATGCATTTCACAGCATCTAATTAATGAGCTATTAACTGGGGCAAGCGGGGTCCATAATGTAAACAAAGACCAAGTAGGGCGGCTAAGCATATCTAAAGCTCACACTGCTCCTCCTCTTCTTCCTCACTACTGTGCGTCTGTGGTGAATATTGTGGACAAGGTTCAACTCCACATCACTGATAGCAAAATGTCTTTGTCCCAGAAGCTGTTATTTGTTAAATTTACAATGTACAATAAAAGGTTTACTTTGCTGTAACTCCATAATTAACTATAAGGATATTTAAAAAGAAGGAACAGAGTATGTACGGATAAATAGCTACTCAACAAAGTTTGTATCAATAAATAAATTCTATTCAGTTTGTAGCTAAAGTTGATTGCTATTATGAAGTCTATTGTAATAGAATAAATGTATTTGTCATATTTTGAATAATTTCCTTCCATAATTATGATTATACTTTATTATATGCATTATATATTATATTTCACTATATTAATAAAAAAAAGGATTATATTTATACTGCCTTAATATAATAGTGCTATATTACAGTGGAGAAGAAGTAATTTAATAAGTTGTATTTACTCCCACACCTTTTTGGACATCCAACTTCATAATACAGTTCTGCTGTCACTCATTCAGTTTGACTGGTGAAATAACTTTGCTTGATTGGTGTGCACTGTTGATTTTAATATTTGAATCTGAGCATGTTCAAAATAAAAAACATTTAATGAAATGAAACAAA
>OMNM01034661.1:0-12042 GCA_900302745.1 Parablennius parvicornis | reverse complement strand
CTGTTGAATCTAACATTTGAAATATGTAGGTCATCAAGATTTCAAAGGCTGCATGGCAGGGCAGGGGTTTAGCGTGCTCTTGCCTCATAGTATGAAGAGCAAAGGTTCAAATATCGACTGGGCCTTTCTGTGTGGAGTTTGCATGTTCGCCCTGTGTGTGGGTTTCCTCCCACAGTTCAAAAATATGTATGAGAGGTTAATTGGTGACCCCAAATTTCCCCTAGGAGTGAGGTTGGTGTCTGTTTTTGTGTTTGTCTGTGATAGACTTATTACCTGTCAAGGGTGTCCCCTGCCCTCCAGCACCCCGCTACACCATGAACAGGATAAAAAGGTTTAGAGGATGGACAAATGAAGACTTCAAAGAAGAAAAATGCTTTTTTGAGGCTGCTCTGAAAGTAAATTAACCTCTGGTTGTTTGTTAAATAAAACAGTCGTGATGCTGTTCAGTAAGCCATGCTATCAAGTTACTCTTTTTAACTAACACATACTAGTTGATCCTCTTTGGAAATTAAAAACAAAAAGACTAATGAGGCTTATGACCAACACATTGAGAAGACAGCAACCTGCCAGTGACTGAAGCCTGATATCACCTGAATATAGGTCAGTGATCAAGACAGAAAATATGGACCATGTGGTAATCTGATGGCACCAAAAAAAGAGATGGGTCACCACTTGTGTCACCAGTTGCATTTGAGAAGCAATTAGCTGTTGCTCAGAAAAAGTAGACAGTAGGCTTTTGCCTTATTAGCTTTTCCCTTTCATCCAATACCATTAGTGTGGTTTCAATATGAACAAGCCAGGTGTGCAAGCACGGAAAAGGGCTACCCTGACAGGTACGTATGACCTCAATAGAACCCTTCTGTTATCTGTTAATCAAACATATAGAATGTCACATTCTACTCCATTAGAGTATATTCATTCCAGTCATGCACGCCAGTGTTTTCATGGGTTGCCGTGTTTCAGTCCCCAGCTACACGTCACGTGTCATCCTCGTAGACATAGTGGATTGAAATGACATATAGGTGCTTAAGGTTGCTAGGTAAGAACATATGAAGCATTCTATTCCCAGTCATCAGAGGTCAGCTTTGAATCATGTGTGTCTCTTAATAGATCTGTGGCCTACTTTGGGGGCCAATATGGGTTTTCTCTGGTTTTATCTAAAAAAAAGAAATAAATGTTTATTTAATCAACAGCAAGATAAAAGAAAAGAAGAGGATTATTGATTGTTAATTTATCCATCTATCTTATACTGTTTTATCCTATTGAGGGTAGTGGGTTACTAGAGCCATATCCAGCTAACTATAGGGAAAGGCAGTATACGCTTTTGGACAGGTCATCAGTCCATCACCGGGCAAAAACAGAGACATACAACTACATACACAGATTTACACATCGGGGCAATTGGGGTCACTAATAAACCTCATGTGCATGTTTTTAGAACATAGGAGGAAAGTGAAGTACATGGAGGAAACACACACACACACGGGTAGATCATGTAAACTCCATATAGGGTATTTAAACATGAAAACTTCTGGTTGTGAGGCAATAGCACCAACCATTGTTCCACTGCTGCCCTATTGGTTTTTGTTTATTTAGATCTATCTATTCAGGAAATCATACCATAAAAGATTTCATTATTTTTTAATCACTTTATATTTGACTTTTATACAAACTTTTAGGACAAAACAAGGTAAATTTTTTTTAAGTTTCCTGATGTAAGTGGGGGAAATTCACTTGACAAACGTTTATAAAATGTCATTGGCAAAGCAACCACTTAAATCAGATTTATGAATTCACCACTTGAAATTATTGTGGAATATGTTCATTTTGAATCATTCGTGTTTTATCAATATTTAGTTACTTGTTATTAGGAGTATTTCATTTATAATTTAGTTATGTCCTTTATTGGTCGTGCGTGACGACGTCATCTACGTGACGCAGGACGTCAAATGTCTGCGCCAGGAGCTAAGACAATGATGGCGGTGGCTCAACCTAAACTCGAGAAAGAAAGCGAGGATTGCTCCTTGTTGCCTTTCGTCCACGATATTATAAAATGGTATGAGTACGGACGTGTGTTCATATGGCATGTGCATTCACGACTTGGCTGTTTGTGGTAAACCCGAGTGGACACGATGGTGAAACTGTCCTTTGTGCCGTTAGCCGAAGCTAATGTAAACAGCTGTCTTTATTGTGTTTCTCTCTGCTCTTGTCGTATAAAGCATGGACAAAGACAGCCAGGATGTTCACCAGGAGCTGGCTAAACTGAAGGCGAAGATCCAGGAGGCTCGGGATCAGATCTCCAACATGCCCGGGATCGACAGCAGCCCGCAGGAGCAGCAGCAGCAGCTGGCCACCCTCCGGGAGCAGGTCCGCACCAAGAACCAGCTGCTGCACAAATACAAAGGACTGTGCATGTTTGATGTGCCTAAAGCATCCTGAGACTGGAGACTGGATAACTGCGCCGACAGCAGGACGTGGAAAAAGAGTCAAGACCCAGGGTTTTGTTACACACCCTTTCAACGTGGGCTGCATGGACACTATTGATGGATATTTGAATGAAGACTGCACATTTATTTTCATTTGCATCACAGAGCAACTTGTGTTTAAATCTACTCTTGAAACCATACCTTTTCTATATTCCCAGATCGCCAGTGCCATGTCTTATAACATATTTTATTAACTTGTAATATTCCTTATTTGTAATTAAATATGTTGTTAAAGAGCTTCTCTCCTAGCATTTTTTCTTTATGCTTCTGTTTTTTTTTTTCACAAGACGGGCAAAAGAACCATAACAATTTGATAATTATAAATACATTTAATTTGTATAACCCTTTTCAAAATACCCTTACATGAGCCAGTGAAATGATTAGTCCCCTTTGTCTCACTTTGGGGCTTTCTCTGTACGAAGTTTGCATGTTCTCCGTGTGTATAATTTAGTTTTCTCTAGTTTATGCTCACAGCCAAAAAATATTGTTTGATGACTGTAAATTGGCCTGTGCGATAACTGGTAAGTTATCGTGAGTATATCCTGCGTTTATGAATTATTAGCAGGGTTGGCTCTGGTACTCTACAACCCACCCTGATTTGGATAAAGCAGTTGAGACATGAATGGATGGGTGGAGAACAGCTGTGAGAGAGTATTTAGGTGTCTGGTCTGTAATTAAACACAGACATGGAAATTTTAATGACTGAGAAGTATTTTCGATTAGCCAATTAACTCTCAGTTGAGGAGGTTTCCGTTTTAAAACAGATTTTAAGTTGACAGGATGTTGCCACAATGCGATTTTCCAGATGAGCATATTTTAGGATTGCTGAAGGTGAACTATAGTAAAAAAAAAAAAGATACTTCATTTGCTGGTTGTTCAAATGAAACACAGGAAGAAAGATTATGAATGTAAGAAGTTGTTTTATTTCATCTCTTATGGAAAAAAGTGACACTTGAACATAATAAATACACATTCAGAGTTAAATTTGTTCGCAATGCAACACACATTGAAGTTCCATAACTTCTTGAGGGAAAAAAAAACAAACTGTAAACATTATTTTGTTGAGTGCTGCTCTCACAGAGCCTTTGCTGCAATAGACTGAAAACTTAGCACTTGAGGGCTGAACAGCGACTTCACTCCGTGAGGTTCACCTCTGTGCTGCAGTATAAAGTTCTCAGGCTTCTGTTCCGTGTAGGCAGGCTGGTGAGTATCCTCGAAAGTCTTTTTTTTTTCTTTCCTTTTTGCACACTGTATTGTGCAAAGTGTCAGCATATGATGCAACCTTTCTCTTTGGTCTGGCTGCCACCAACAGCTTTCTCCTTTATGTACATCAAGTCACTGTGCACGCTCGGTCTTCGCGCAAACGGCGCAACCACTCCATATGCGTTCCCATCTTTGCACTTCTTGCCCCTGAAGGACTTTCTGTGAAGCACCTCGCAGTATTGCAGGGAGACTTTGCAATGCCGGTCGGGGCTCATTTCGTTTGGCAGCTTGGCCATGGTAAAGAGAGTCTGAAACATCTGGTCAACGTTGGTGTTCTTTTTCGCTGAGATTTCAAAGTATGCGCAATGTTCGTCTCCACCGACCAGCTGCATGATTTCATCCTCCTGCACCTCACGGTAAAAGTCCCGGTCACACTTGTTGCCACAGATGACAAGCGGGACGTCCACGTTTTCCTTGGTTTTGTTCCGCAGGCAGGACTTGGTCTCATAGATCTGGCGCTTCAGGCGCTGCACCTCCTGGAAGGAGTCTCTGTTGTCCAGACTGAACACCAAAATGAACACGTCACCTGAAAACAAATAAGCAGAAGAATGCAAATTTAATTCCAATTCATAAAATGCAACAGATCCGATATTTGATTCAGGGTACATACTTGAATTGATTTCAATCGAAAACTTACCAGTGAGAATTGAAAGCCTCCTCATTGCAGGGAAAGGGTGATTCCCAGATGTGTCCAGAATGTCGAGCTGGTAAACGTCCCCCCTGATGCTGTAGAATTTCCTGTGGAAGTCCTCGATGGTGGGTGTGTACTGGTCGTCAAATCTCTCGTTCAAAAAACGAGAGATGATAGCTGTCTTCCCAACTTTAGTGGAGCCCAGAATCACCATCCTGTAGCAATTCTTGGCCGGAATGTCAAACTCATTCTCGGATGGAGACATCTTCTTGATCATAATCGCAGGCAGCAGATGCACCCGGTAGTTGAAGGTGCTGTGGATGTGTTTTAAGTCCGTCCAGTGAGATGGAGGGTCTGACCTCGCTCTCTGTCTGAGTCAGGAGGAGAGCAGGCTGAGAATTTATGTGGGGAAGCTTTGCCGCGCCTCCAGTGCGTCATGCGTCATCCTCCAGCTTGGGGAACAAGTCCTGAAATTATAATGTTACCTCGGCTGTTTAGGTACGTCAGCTCCGTCCACCCATCAGCTAGACAAAAGACTGAAAGATGGAAGCTTGTTTTGAAATGTGATGCTTATTTTTATTGGCTGGTCTCTGCACCATACCACGGATTGAATAGTGTATTCTTTGGTTAAAAAAAAAAAAGAAAGAAATGTGTTTGCAATTTGTCTTTTTTGATCAACCTCACAGGTTCAATTGCAAAAACAGTATTTTTATCCGATATTTTCTAGTTTAAAAGTACAGAGAATCTAAACTTGCAAAAACACACTTCACCTGTATAAAAAGACTCCTTCTGTAAGAAGAATGCAGGCTGAATTTATAGGGACAGACGGGGGCGCAGTGTTACACACCAGCATATCAAGCATATTATTAAAGAGGTCTTTGTCTTTCTGGGTGATTTCTCTTGCTATAAGTGTTTCCCCTCATAATCAGCTTACTCATAATGATGTTAGACTAAATCCAAATGCTAATGATAAAGCATTGTTGGATTTTCTTTGCAATAGATATTAATTTAATCTCTCAATGTCAAAACCAAGAATGTCACAAGGGGAAAATAAACCCACAAGTGGATCACAACTGTGTGCAACTAATGCCCACAAACAACAGCAACTAATTTCTATTGACATTCAGTATATCTTAATTGCAGTAACCTAAGATAGACCTGCTGTTTGTGACTCAGGCACCACTCATCCAATTTGGCACTTCAGTCACTTATCAACTTTCAATTTAGAGCCAGTGAGTCAGTGGAGAAAAAGAAAGAAAAAAAAAACCTTGAAGAAGAAGAAGGCCATGTGTGTGATATATGTGCAAGACAATTCTAACACTAAACATTGCATATGCATCCTACTTTTCAACATGACTTTGGTTTGACAATAACAAAATCAACTTAGAATCATCTGAAAAATTTTAGAAGAATTCAACAATTCAGCGCCAAATAAGATTCAGAGAAACTTGTCTGTGTATTCTTTATTGTTGTCATGGTGTGTTTACATGTCTGTTAGACAGCTGCAGCTTGAGTCCTCACCAGTACAGAGCGTTAAGCACAATACACCTGCACTGGCTGCCTGTGTGTCAAAGGATTTACTTCCAAATATTACTTCTTGTCTACAATGCCTTGATTGGTCTTGGGCTTAAATAATGCCAGGTAATAATCGTGTCTCAATCCCATTGAAGGATGCCAGATAATGAGATGTAAGACTGACAGTATTAACATGTCCTTTTGACCAAATTCCTACAACACATAAAAATATGGTAACATACAACACAAAACCCTCAATTCTTGAACCCCCCCATGTCATATGTCTTGGTATTTATCTTTAATTCATGTGAAATCCAAAACTTGCCAACACTGATGACCTTTTTAGCCCACTGTGGGGCAGCAGGAATGAAATCAGATAGGAGTACTTAAGCCTGGTTGTTCAAGGCTCCAGCATTGGGTTTGTGTAACCAGGGTAGAAAGAAGCAGTGCTCCCTCTTTGGTGATTGGTCAGTAATTAAACCAGCGTGTTCCCAGTGATGTGTATAACAAGACACGTGCAGAAGGACTTGTCCAGCACGACACTGCCACATTGAAAAAAAAAGAAAACACCTGGAAAAGAACAAAACAAAATATCTTGGAGGGTGTTTGATACTTTTCATCTTCATGCATCAATAAAGGATACATTTACGCAATTGTATATCCCATGCCAAAAAGGAGATTTCATGAGATCAACATCAATAAGTGCTTTTGAGGTTAAAATGGTAATCTGACCGTTGCCTCTTACACGATATTGAGCAGGTCATGGTTGAAAACAAACAGACAGTTTCTTAATCTGTTGAAAAAGTGGAAGATAAACATTTCTCTAGACCCCAGTGACTTAAAGTTCCTGGCTGCTCACCTGAGAACCAGCTCACGGTCACAAACACCCAGGAGCACAGTGTGTTTGTTTGTTTCATTAATTCTGCTACCATGTTTGTGTCTGAGCCTGTTTGGTTAGACAGCCCGATCTGGACTCGTGCACTGTCCAGGCAACGGGGTCCTCAGCAGAGTACACACACACCAGCTGCAGCCCACTCAGGCCATGGCCAGTCATACACATTAGGCTCATTTCCTTCTCAGCCATGTTTACTTTCATCCGTTGGTAAAGATGACAAGAAAGTGTGGAGGAAAAAATAGTAATATTACATTAAGTTGTGGGAACACAGCAGTTCACAGCTGGTGTGGAATCAGAATTGCATTTTTTAAAATCTGATGAACTGTCTGGACCACTAAGTGTAGCACTCAGTCTTGTTGTTTCAGGAACCCCGAAGCCAATAGGAAATAAACCAATGAAGTGAAAAAAATAGATAAAATAAAATACATAAAATAGAGAAAGGATGTTCCTTGTCGTTTTTGTCAAAGAAAATATTATAAAGGGTTACACAATTGTTGTGGATTGTAGTGGCAGAGGTTTCTTTTTATTTAATTTTCCTAAGGATTTGTTTGTACCTGAAACTTATATAAGGATCATTACATTTCTGCTGCTTGAGTAAGAAACCCGGAGATGCAGTTGGACAGATTATATAAGCTTCATCAACATATCTTTGTGACTTTGAAGACATCATTGTTTACAAATGGCACTTCAGTCCATGACTTTCATAACCTCTGAAGTGAGGCCAAACAAAAGCTGCTTGGTTGAATTGCATTGCCCATTTCTTTCACAGCACATCTCCAAAGCTTGTGATTGTCAAACAGCAGACACTCCCAAAATTCCTCCAAGATATGTTTTTAAAAATGTGCTTCTCACTGTCTTCTTGCTGTGAATAACATTCTTTGTGTCATCAAAGTGTCAGTCAGAATGAAAATAGTTACTCAGAACCTCTTATGTATGTCTTAACAGATTTCTGGGAAACAATCCTTACATAACTTGACAAGTCTGAGAACAAGTAAACTTAAAGAACAAAACAAAAGAAAACTGTCTGGGGTTACGTTTTAACCTTGAGTATGCTTGATTTCCAATTGTGGCAGAAAGTAGAGTATAAAAACTATATCTATGCCAACAATATATGATGTGCAACTCTTTTAAAGGGGAGCAGCATCATCGACTACACTGTAGAACACATGATTAAAGCCGCGAAACAACAATCAGAGACTGCAGGTGCAGTCTCTGATGCCATTTATAAAAATATCCTATTCAGACGTGTGTCCAAGGTCATTAAAAGCTTGTGCTATCTGAACATTTTATCTGTGTTTACTTCCTGCAAGGTGTTTTTTTCTTCTTCATTCCATTCAGTGAAATTCACTCCAGAAAGCTAGTTATAAAATTCATAGTTAATTTGGGCTCAGCCAGTTTGGTTGCTAACAATTAACTCATTTTGACTGCTAAAACAAAGTAGCCATCATAGTTAATAACAAAGTTAAAAGTAACAATCTTAATATGAGTTGATGAATCCTGGTTTGTTGATACTGGAGGGAATATGTGAGGCACTGCACTGTTTACATGGCGTGAGACCTCCAGCGTTTGCGTGTCAGGCTGCGCCATCTTGCAGAGAAACTGTTGAATGAAGCCTGAGCCTGAGATATCTGATAGAAAAAGCTTTATGTGTCAGAGCCAATCACAGTCCTGGCCTCGGTCCAGGTTGAGCTTGTCAACCACCTGTGTGTTTTGACAATGTTTCGATCTGTCAGCTTTGCTTTTATCCCTGACATGCAACACGATGATGGCTCCGCATGTGACGTACAGGCTGAGGTTGTAAAAATGTGAACCAAAACATTGATCGTTGGCAGCCGTACACAAGCAGAGAGGGACGTCTGTGGCTGTAGTATTTTCCTGACCTGTTGCGAAACTTTAAATCAAGGAACGATCATGCTTTTGCCTCGCAAAAGATGATGATCTGGGAGCAAAACCGAACACTCATTATTCAGAAGGCTTCACCCTGTTTGACCTATCTGATCTGGAATGTTTCCTGCCAGGTGGTAATTTTCCTAATGGACTGAAGAGCAGTGAGTGTACAGACCATCAGATTTCATTATGTTCACAGAGAAACCTGAACAAACCTTACAGTGCCATAACGATTTCCAGAAAACCCCCAAGACTCATGAGTCAACACGATAGTACAAAATGTAGTGACGTCCATTGACTTGTACAACTCAGCCTTAAGAGTAGCCTTTAAAGATCAATACATTTCAAAATGATATCTAATCAAATCTTCATGTTTTTGTTTAAAGGATCACTGTCTCTGATGACCAAGACATATTGTGCAGTCCATCTCAGCTGTACAGGGAGTTTTACCTTCAGCTCACTCTGTTCGGTCTCACTGAACCTCAGTTCTATTTCAAGTTACAGAACATCGGTTATTTGATGTTTTGTAGGTTGTTTTTTTTGTTTTTTTTTTAACAAAACAAACTTAGCCGTCTTTAGTCTGTTATCATCAACTAACTGATATTATTGACCAACCGGCAGAAACACTGAGGATTATCAGCTTTTCTCAGAACAGTATGAATGCCAAACGTGCATTTTTCAATAGAGTAAAACATATTTCCATGTGACGGTTAACAGATTATGTTAAGATCACTATTGGATGATGTCAAGGGTCAGAGATCACTGGAGAGGTGGTCACAGACAGCACATATGCTGTAATATGATTTACAAATCAATATTTGTTTTAAGGCACCCAACAGAAACTGCTTTAAAGATAAACTTTGCAGTTTGTATTGTGGTGATGCAACTGGGAACAGAGACGGGTACCATGTGGGAAAATACCAGATTTACCCAACATTAACAGAGTTTATAGGACAATAACAAAGAAACAATATGGCTGCCTCCAGCGGTGCAGTTTTATTACTTATACTATATACATCTTTTGTTCAATTGTTGCTTTGTTGATGCTGTTTCCAAATTTCTAAATTTGAAAATGAAATACAATTCTTTATGTACAACAAGATTACGGTGGATGGAGGTGCCTCTTGAAATTCGGAAACGTGGCCCACAGGTATATTTCATATTTTCGACTCTGTAGTCTTAAATCACAGTTAACAGTCAATTCCGAACGTGTTACTTCAAGAAGCGGTGCAATTTGTGGACATGGCGACCAGAGAGTGATCTTATAAACGCTCGAGCTCCGACGTCAATGAGCTGTTGCCCTTTGAAACACTGTTTATGTAACTCTAATAGCTTCACGCAGTGGGGAAAGAGAAAAAAAAGGGGAGAAGAAATGAATCAGAAAAAGAAGAGGAAAGTCAAGGAGAAATCTATTTGATTCCGTCTCCAAAACACGTGTGTGCGCACACCACCTTTGATATCAAATTCTATTAAAGTCAATTGAATCTCCCTCCAGGTTGCTATGTCAACTGCTTTTGGACACCACCCAGCCACACACACACACACACACACACACACACACACACACACACACACACACACACACACAAACAAATATTACATAAACTTCAGACCATGTAGATGAGTAATTTTGAGAAGTATCTACGACCCGGGACATGATCTACGTCTGCAGTCTGCCTCAAGACTCAAAGCCTCAAAGCCTCAAAGCGAAAGGTTGTCATGAAAACGTATATTCTATGAAGCATAAATCATATCTTTTTTGATAATGTACCTGCAGGTTCACATTGTCCAGCTTTTTGAAACAAGACCAACGACTTGCAGCCATCCCACACAGGTGGAATGTTAACAATCTTTCTGATTTTAGGTGTGTGTACTGCCACAATAACAGTAGTTATTAGGACGTCATACTGTCAAATAAAGCCCCCAAACATTGGCTGCAATGACACATAAATGACAAAAATGCTGCTTCTAAAGATGATTGAGCTTGTAGGAGGTCTCCAAAGGTTGAATACAGTGATGGAGAACCTGTGGAGACCTCCCACAAGCTCATATCACAAACTTGTATTTTTAGACCGAAAAGGCAAATATCAGAAGATTCATGATGAAAGCTTCCTGTCATAACCTTCAGTGAAGGTCAAAGAAACATTGCTTTGAATTTACAAATGTCTTCATAGTGCATAGTGTTATTTTTCCAGTCAGAAGGCATCTAAGAACAAATTTAATCATGTTAACTGGAGATGAAAGAAAAAATCTTCATTGAGATATTTCCCTGGTTTTTATGCAGGCGATACATAAGATTTGTTCCCCCTTTATCTCTCATCACTCAGGCTTCAGTCTGTTCCCAGTGCGGAAAAACTTTCTGGTCATCGGTTCCAGCCACGTCACACTTCATCCACTTGATCCCAGCCCATTCTGGTTCCTCACCATCATCCGCGATCAAGCCTTCAACTTCAGACTCTCCACATTCCAATTAATAAAACCTTCTCTCACCTACACAGTCTCTGTCTACGCTTTTGTGTCTGAATTACACTACTCAATGTCACTATGTTAACCTTATGATGAATCGGAAACCGTTATATTTTGTCTCTCAGCACTGAATGGATCGTTGTATGTATGTATGAATGGACAGATGGATGGATGGCTCCATCAATGAATTGATGCATGCAATATAGGTTTTTACCTGTCAAGGTTTTTCCATTTCACTGTATATCTCGTGAAAATGCATAACATTTCCTATCTAGATGCCATGTAATATACATTTTTTTTTTTTGCTTTAGAAAAAAAAAAACTTTTCTTCAGATGGAGTTTTAAAGTAGTCAAGCTTAAAAATAGCCAAAATTAAACCTTTCACTTTTCAGATATGATGCGTTGTCTTTTAATCCCCCCATGTAAGAGAAAATCCCCCCCCACATGTCACAGCTCTGATCAACTCAGGAGGGTTTCATAACACAGGAAGACATCCACAGACATCGCACATGGCCTGTGTTGCCCTTTTATCTCTGTTGTTGTTTACATCTTGGCAGTGTTACTGGTGCTGAGTCTGCCACAGTGTGATACCAATTTCATCAAATGCTGCGGGGCTCAGTTGCCATCATTCCCGCTGTTTAGCTAATAAGGCATAAATGTGTGTTCTTTTCAAATAATAAGAAGGACAGCATGCACAGGCATGTTCACTATGCTGCTACAATGGTCTACATGTTGGACACATGATTCAGCCCCGGTAATAAGATGTGATTTTATATTGCGTGTGTGTGTGTGTGTGCCTGTGTGTGTGTGTGTGTGTGTGTGTGTGTGTGTGTGTGTCCGTGTTTGATCAGATGTGTAAACAGGAAAGGTCTCACATGGACCATAATGCACAATCAATT
>OMNM01034659.1:0-33254 GCA_900302745.1 Parablennius parvicornis | reverse complement strand
GACAGATATGAAACCAGAGATCCAAATCTCTCACAAAGTGTTTTCAAATCTGGAGCAAACACAGAGGGACCCAAGGGCATTACAGGTGCATCACGATGACGCACGCCACTCATCGATGTCCTAGTCCTCCACAATGTCATTCTAAAGTGAGGGGAAAAAATGCAGCTTCTGGAATCTGTTCAGCGAGGCATGCTTGTTTACATTCTCCCTTTTCTCTCTCCTCCTAATTCTTTCTGGCATTCTTTTTCCTCTCTCTCCTTTGTTTTGATGAAAGCTGGTAGCCCATTGGTGGGCGCAAAAAGACAAGTTGATTGATCAGGCTGGGGGGTATTGATCAATCTGATCCTCTGCCGTGACCCTTGACCTTCCGATTGACAGCAGCCTCTATAATGAGGCCTCAGAAAAGAGACCGTAGGCTTGGGGGGTTTGGGAAGGGCATCTGTGGGGGGAAAAAAAAGAAACCCAAGGGGATGGGTAGTGTTTGCACACATAGCCCAATCAACTTGGTGCCATTGTTACATTGCAGTGCCCTCGATAACCCCAATTTGCATAATCGGCTTTTGCATTGTTTGGCCCAGACACATTAAGGTGCGGCGTTGCATTGTTGACTGCAAATCAGCACGTGCCTATTGTTTGCTCATCTCGATGTAGCATTATGCATTGTTGACTTATGCTGCAGCATGTGTTTTTCTGCTTACCGACTTGAGCATTGTCCCAAACACATTGTGCTGAACGCATTATGTTTCCTTTCCCAGCGTCGGAGTGTTTACTAAACTGCAGCGTTCGTTGACGTGGTCCCACAAAACACTTTGATTGCTTACGACGCACGCAAAGAGCACAAGGTATACACGGTCTTTACAAAGTCCGGCGCATTTTGTTAGTGCTGTTTACCAACTGCATTT
The DNA here is from genome assembly GCA_900302745.1 of Parablennius parvicornis. Taxonomy (NCBI): domain Eukaryota; kingdom Metazoa; phylum Chordata; class Actinopteri; order Blenniiformes; family Blenniidae; genus Parablennius; species Parablennius parvicornis. The sequence goes on along the minus strand of OMNM01034659.1, from coordinate 32,352 downwards.
TACACATTCCTGCCATTTTTCCCTCTTGGTTATAGTTCACTCTGGGCCACACATCCACTTTGAGATATCTTACTTTAGCTTTTACACCACATTGTGCTGACACTTTGTGTGTGTGTCAGCCTATAAACAGGCCAAGGAAATCAATATATACTATTTAAAACAATCACAATAATATGAACAAGCTGTTCAATATGAATTTAAACGCATCTCCCTTAGACTTGTACAATCTATTGAAAAGATGGTCCTACAGTCGAGGGTGAGCACACGCAAACACTGGCGTCACGACATGGAAATCGGCACATAGTTTAGCTTTTATGTTCACCTCATTGTAAATATTGCCCTGCCAATGAAACACACAACCTCAAAGGTAGTGAGTAACAGGGCTTGGTTGTATTAATAAAGTCAGATAGGCGTGAGGCTTTGAGGAGTGCACAAAAGGAAGTGTTGACTTTGTTAAAAATTATTGTGCAGTTTTTTTTTGTTTTTTTCCTGCCTTTAATTTAGTTGTGATCATAGTGGCATATAGAGCATTAAAAAAAACATTAACTATCTAGATAGCAGAATCACTTCCGAGATAACCTGTTTGCAATTATATTTATCTGTAGCGCCTGTATGTTCAGAGGTTTTCTCTTATCAGTCCCCAGCAGTTTTCTATGTGTGTGTATGTGTGTGTGTGTGTGTGTGTGTGTGTGTGGGGGGGTGTTAATATTATATAATTATGTACACTATTTATAAAGTATAGTGCATGTAAGTTGTAGTTGTCTATTTAGAAAGTCATTAAGATGGTGATTACTTATTTGGAAAAAGTAACTAATGTTACTTTTATTTGTCTCTTAATAAGGTGCACACAGACTATCATTGTGTTGCTGTGACACATTGTCTCAGTCTAGAAACCGATTCACTCATTAAGTTCAGTTAGAGTTACTTTCATCATAAGATGAGATATCATTTGGATGTTAGCAGCTCTCGAAATAAACTCAGAATTTCTCAGCTTGTCAACAAGAACACTCAGCACAACACAATGACGGGAATGGACGACCAGCCAGCAGACCTCTACAGACAATTCCTCTAAAGGTAAGCTCATTTTTACTTAAGGATGCTAATAAACATCACAGCTGTGTGGATGCAAACTAATGCAAATGCGACTTAACTGTCTTTCATGTTGCAGTCTGGAGTTTGTTTGTAGTTAATGAGGCATTCCTCGGAAAGTCAATATGTTCTAAAGCAGCAAAGCTCTGGCTAATGAAGTGTTGGCTTGTGAGACAGCAGCTCTGCAACTGCTTTCATGTACAATTATAGCAACATTGACTGCAACTTTCTGGTATCTCCTTAATGGTTGTAAAGTTTCTTTTGTTAGTTTGCTGACCATATTGCAATTGTTAAAGCTGTGAATCCACTGAACAAACACGCAGTATTTGTCTGGCATTATGCACCCCAATGCATATTTATTAGTCGCGCTTGTTAATCTTGAACAGCTCCACTAAATCTGCATTTTGTGTTTTAAATTTGTTTGAGTGCTACTGGATAGGTACAAAATGTCCATCAGTGCTTGATTCCTTAAGCTTTTTTTTTTCTTTTTTTTTCTGTTCAAAGATCAATAGTAAAGTTGTGGACTTTAAAAGTTAAATAAATATTCTTAAAGGTGATCTGATTCTATAAATCATCTGAAGAAACACATATTGAGTATAACTACTTTTTTGAAAAAACGGATGAGTAATGTTACATTAATACCAAAATGTAATTAAGGTGGGATGAGGTATTGGTTGGTGTTGTATCTGTAATTTATTGAAGGATTTTTTTTTTTTTTTTTTTTTTGAAAGAAAAATAAAAAGGTTATGCACAAAGTTTTAAGCATGAAAAACAACTTTCCCATTTGGACTATTAGTTACAATTTTCTCACAGTATCGGGTTTCCCAATTATCCTAAATCAGGCCTGGTACGACCTCTGCTTGACTGCACAGGTGTTGAAAGGACTTACTGTAATGTGCTTTAATCTGCAGCTCTGCAAACGCTGTGCGTGCCCACACGATATACACTCTATTTATTGCAGCTAAATGGAGGAGCGTTTCAGTTTTAGTTCAGTGAGTTCAACGTGTAAAATCTCACGCTACGAATTCAGTCGTGAGAAACGGGGGTGTTGCGTAGCTCTGGTATTACCCCCGCTTTGCCTGAAAGTGAGTCTTTTGGTCACCCTTAAATGTTTTTAATAAGACCAAGCCATTTTTCTTCCAATGGGCCATATCCCATTCACCTTACCAGACATTTTTCCCAGTCTTCCTCACCCAGATGGATCAGACTACCGCGTGCAAATAGTTGCAGAAATCTTCCAAGAATATAATTTCTTCCCTTATCCCTTTCTTGGAAAGCGTTCAGTTTCAGCCATCATTTTGGTAAACCGGGGGGGCTTACGCCAAATTGTTGTCAGTCCTGGGGGCTTGATGCCTCAACCTGGTTAATACCGCTGCAGAAACCAGTCTACTTTGTGTTTTTATGGACAAGCGTCACTGCAACTGTATTTCAAGTAGGCAGGCTAATGAGCTTTTTAACCATCTCCATATGGAGGTGCTCTAAAGTCTAGACGGAGGGGCAGTAGTGGTGGTAAGCGGTGGTGTGCTGACTGTGCCGTACTCTGCACCCCTTGCACATATAATTCTTCCCCACAAGCAGCAGAGTTAAACCAAGGGCAAGGTCTTGGTTGCCATCGGGGACCCATAATGGCTTATTGTTTACCACACAGCTCACAACAGCAGCTAAAAATCCAGGATGTGAAGATGATGAGGAACACACTACTCATGCACATTTACATATGTGGGCAGTAATGTGATGTATGAGTCTGTATTCCCTTAAATGCCCCGCCGAAGCATGCAGTTATCTCTGCGGGAGACCTCTTAAGGCAGAAGAATCAATTATGTTTAAGAAGATGAACAGTACTGAGCATAAAATAGTTCAAGAGTGTCAAAGTATTTGCATGGAAAGAGACAATTTAATGTTAAATTATTGTCCTGACCTGACTATATCATGCTTGGCACCCTTCCACCGGAGTTGCAATAAACTTGTACGTCTTACTCAATAAAATTTATTGGACGGCCTCATCAGTGGGAGCAATGCATCACGGCAGATAAAGTTCTTAAAAGCTTTTTACAAACCTGAACAATGCACTTCCACTCGTCAGCGAGAGACCAACTGTCTGCCACCTCTAATTCTCTAATCCATTCATTTAACTTGTGTGCTCGTGCGGCCCGACATCTGTGAAAGCAGGACATGCCAGCGACGACACCCTGGTAGTTTTACCAGGTATCCCGGGACACGACATGGAGAGAAGTCATCTGTGTCAGAATTAAGCTTTACCAGGAAAAACCAATGACGTACGTCAGCGCGGCCACGTTTGTCAAATGAATCTGGCCGTTCAACCACACAGCGAACCAGATGGTGGTGGTAAAGACGCATTTCACTGCCAGCCAGTGATTGAGTTTAATTGTAATGAAGAAGAGGAAAAAAAAAAATTCTATATTCATGGTTTGTTTTTGGCATAGTAGTGAGGACGGCAAACATTTCCACGATTATCTAAACATGTGAGAGGAAAACAGCGCTTTCAGTCAGATTTATGTCCTTTTGTCTTAGTTGTGCAGAAAACCAGAGATAGTTGAGAAATTACAATGCGGATACAACTCCTCCTGATTTCGTTTACCTCAGAGATGTCAAACTCGTTTTAGTCCGGGGGCCACATACAACCCAATTTGACCTTACATGGGTTAAACGAGTAAAATTGCATCATGATAACATTATAATGCAATTTCTTGGGATAAATATAGAAATTTGCTTTTGTTTCAGTACAGAAAAGTTCAAATCCATTGTTTACATTTATTGCGCAAAAACCTGAATAAACTCAAGATGTGTGAATAATTGCAAACACAGTAGAATGGAAAGAAAAAATCCTCCATGATTACATCAAGGATGCTTAAGGTATACGTTTTGGTTATTTTCCTCGTTCATTATAATTCATCCCTCCGATAATGAGGTAGACACTTCTGTGGTGCATGAGCTCTAAGAATCGCATCATGTTTGACTGTTTCCAGTTAAAATTTGATATTCATGTTTAAATGAACCATTTAGCCTTCATGAGAAGTGTAACCATATGTAATCTAATCCAGCTTTTCCTTGTTTATGTAAAAACTAATCAGTAAAGAACAATTACAGGACACGTTTTATCTGCATACAAAAACATTTTGTATGCAGTTATACCATGTAGGGATTAAGTTGAAACAAGATTGGGAAAGCTTTTTGAGGAAAGACAATATGATTTTGAGCCGTTGTTTAACATTTAATAGTGTTTTCTTAGGATCACCTTTAAAAACTCACACACGTTAGTCTTTAGCAACACCTGCTTATTGAAATTCTCAATTTCCAAATACTTCAGTGAGTGCCCTATAAAGATTAACCGTGCGTGAAAACGCGGCTGAACAGTGAAAATGTGAGTAAAAACTGCAGACGGGTGAATCATACGACTAGATTATGGAGAGACGGGATTCTCTGTGCTAAATAAAGCCACCAGAGATTTGGACTGTATTCCTCGTTCTTTCAGCTGTCTGGAAGCGATGACAAACTGTTAGTTTTGCACTAGTTTGACAGACAGGAGTGTTCGGCCGGATCGGGGATGACATACATGGAAAAGTAAGACCGGAACGTCATATGGCACGCTGATGCAAATGCTCTCCGGCGCAGTGATTAAATTACAGATATAAAATTAGGATATAACCATGTGCCTGAGTTATTTTGTGTGTCCATGTGACTGTCTGATATTTCTGTTGTACTCCACATACAGCAGTATCAGAATGTATTAACCCTATGTATCATACGAGATAGTAATCTGACCACTCTCTGCTATAAATAGCGCTTCATATGCCATTTTCCAATACTCCGATTATGTTTTCATTACCAAACCGCGACACAATAGCGGCCTTTTCTGTGTCCATATAGTATGACAGTCTGGCTGGCCTCCGATGCTAAGCGCATATAAATGACAGCTGTCATAAGCATTAGGAGGATTAAACCTGATTTATGCGAGAATATACATTTTCTGTAATCTTTGCGTAAAAGTAACAAACAACACCTCCATCTCATTTAGCAGAGTGTCTCTTATTGGGAAGTGCTTTCCTTTAACCAGAAAATGTGTTGCGTGCCAGGTTTCACTGGATCTCTGAAAATTCGACCTGGAATGCGTTTGTAGGTAGCATGGGATTATTCTCCTAATGGCTTTAATGGGGATTCTGTAACGGCATTATATTTAGAAAAAAGAAAAAAAGCTGTCACCTTAAAAGGTTCTGTGCACTATCATGGCATCCTATTGTTGCTCCTGCTTTTATTTTCCACATCTTTGTACCTCTCAGCATTACCCAATATTTACTGTGGAAACAATCTGCAGTATTGCTTCATGTGTTGAGTGTGTACGTATCAGTATTCCTCGCGTTTCATCCGCAAAATCTGAGGCAACAGCATTTAGGTTTGCACTTTAGAAGAGCCACATTCACAGATTAAGCTGGATCCATTAATGGATTATAGACAATGTTTTTTTTTTTTTTTCCTGTTTGACTTCCACTTCTCTACAGTCACTCAGATGACATAGTGGGATTATTCTACAATGCAGCAACCACTTTTATCTAAACAGAAGTCGGTGAGAGGGAGGCGATGGCGAACAGGAGCTGAAGATTGACAATAGTCATGATCATATTTTAACCCCCTCACCAAGCTGTTACTTTAAAGACGTTGCAGATTTATTCTTGGACGGTCAACAGTGAGCGGCAACTGAGGGAGAAAGAAAGCACAATACTGTTGTAACAGATTGAAATTCTATGATATTTATTTTATTTGTTTGCTTCTTTATTTATGTGTTTCTTTATCCGTATTTAATAGGCTGTTGCATTGCATTTTTTTTTTTTGTCTTAAACCCACAATACGCAACCTTAGAACTGACTGAAAAATTTATTTTTCATGTGGCCATTTATGCACGGTTCTTTTTTCCCCCCCTAATTTGACATGACAGTGCCAAAGGTCTGTGTTTCAGTCACAGTTGACCCCGGCTGATCTAAGCATGATGCCTCTCTGAGAACGTCACAATGGTTTCTACTTTATGGACTCGCTCAGATTTTCAGTGGGATTTGGACAATAGCGAAGGGCCTCTGTGACATGAACCATCACAGGTCATTAGGTTAAGATGGGATGTTGCCTTTCTGGACCATCAAATCCAGGAATGACAGGGAATCCGCCTGTCTTGAAAAGGAGAGCTATTGTGGCGCTCTTTCACTGACAAATGGCAGATCCGGGGAGGCACATGGTTTGAACTTAAAGAGTCCCTATTGGTCCGTTCCCGCAGGGGTAGAGCGGCGGGTACAAGCCTATGCTAAAACAATTCAAGTCAATCTCCTTGCATAACTGAGGAACGGTGAATGACCTTTATGTGAGCAGGTTTCACACATAAAGGTCATTCGACATCTCCCTTCCTCTGAAAAAAAAAAAAAAAAATTCCTTCAGTAGTCTGTACATAGTGTGCCAACCACAAAGGACGCAGACTATAAGACATTTAGGTCATCTTTTCTATCTTCAGCACTCATGTTCCTTTAGAGAAAATGGAGAGAGGGAGTGAGACTTAGATGCGGTGAACAAGTGAGGAATGTAATTACAGGACTGAAGAAGTCTTTCACCTTCTGATATAATACTTTGGTGATGGGTTGTTTCCTCGTTTCATTATTCTTCATCTTTAACTTGTCACTTTCTGCATTATATACAAATGTACCTCTATTTTAGCACCACGATACAATGCAAATAACCTTTTTTTTTTTTTTTTTTTTTTTTTAAGCATGCCAACCCATGCGGACCTACACATGTAATAGATGCAATGGAAAGTTCCCATAATGGCTTCATCCTGAACATTTTTACTTATGGAGTGGTGGAACTTTTAGGGTCTTTTACAGTCTTGAGCGGTATTTAAAAAAAAAAAAAAAAAAGCTGCCACACAACCAAGTCTGACAAAAGAATGTGTAGTAACAAAGTGTTGTGTGAAGGTTTTGGGATTCTTGAGTTATCTGCTGTCTCCTCTGAAAAGGTTCAAATTTTTTTGGTCCATGTGAAACTCCACTTGCAGCAACTTTCAAGGTCAAATGCCTTTCAATATGTCGTCCCCCCGCCCCAGGCTCAGGACACAAAGGGAAAATATGTGACCCGCAGTCGCAGCACCATCTGAAGAAGAGAGCAAATATTTAATGTTTGTTCCCTCTCCTCTTTATGGTAGGTGGCAAGTTTTGCCCGTCTAAACACACACTTACAACAAACAAGCGGAGGAGGATGGAGAGGAAACAGTGACATTCCAGCTGACTGTCTCTATGGAAAGCTATTTGAAGGTGAAGTCGTTCACTTGGTCCTGCATTTCAAAATATTCATGCAGTAACTGTAACATCGACCAGAGGATTGTTTTCACTTCACCCAGCTAAGACTTATGAAGTATCGAGGGTTTTACAAATCTCAGCCGACTATGTGGTTTTGAAATTCGCATCCATCAAACACAATGGTGAGTAAACATTAGTACGTGTGAGTCAACGTGAAACCTACAAATCCCTTAAAGTTTTTTTTTTTGTTTTTTTCCCCCTCACATCCCTCCTTGTGTGGTAGAGGTAATTTGAGAAGAAAAAAAAAAGAAACTTACAAAGAAGTGGACTGAGTTGGTGGTATTTTAATAAACATCATAAAATCAGAGTCACATCAGCGCACTTATCGCCGCTCTGCAGCTGAAAACATTAAACTATGGCTCGTACGTCAAGAAGAAGAACAGACATATGATCCATCAAATTAAGTTAAGTAAATATGGAACGAGAATCGCTGCGGCTTCAGTCATTGTTCTCCCATTACTCCTTTGATCTATTGCTTACTTTATTTGGGAATTGCCTTAATGGGAGACACGACTTTGACAGGACAGTCACGTTTGTAAAATACATCATCTTTTCGCCAAAGTTACGACGGAGGATTTTCCCAAGTGACTCCGCGAGATGCCAAACAGTACTAAATTTCTTTTTATTTTTGCACTTCATATCACTTTATATATGGGTCTTTTTTTTTTGCACTCAATATACACACTCACCACTCATCCACTTCATTAAGTACTCTCGTACGGTCTAATGTGATCCAGTGCAACAGCTCCGCTATAAATTCTCCCTTCACAAAATGCAATAATGTTCAGTCTTCCTTGGGATCGTCGAAGAAGTTTTAATGCAGCGGCATGCACTCTGTTTCCACACTTTAGCCGTAAACATTTCTGCGCTGCACACATCAATTTATAAAGTTACACTTTATTCAGAACATAAGTTTATTTCATTGTTGAGATCTGTTTTTAATCCTCTCTGTATTTACATTCAGTGATAGATAGATAGATAGATAGATAGATAGATAGATAGATAGATAGATAGATAGATAGATAGATAGATAGATAGATAGATAGATAGATAGATAGATAGATAGATAGATAGATAGATAGATAGATGAACATGTTTAAGTGTTTTCAATCTCAACCTGATATTTTTCTATCAATGGAGTAACTTTATCTGGGAAAGGTGCTATAAAAATATATATAGATTTTTTTTTACTTATAGCTCGACATATCTCTATCTTGATTAACTTTTTGAGGTTTGATTTTGCATTGCATTGACAGCATCGCACGGAGAGATTCTTCTATCTTTTTTTTTTTTATGGCTCCAGACTGCTTGCTTGTGGTCCTGTGCTGTGGACTCGTGGAAGTGTGGGATTGTTTAAACAGTAACCGCTAGAGGGATACACATATACGCCTTCCAAACTCCGTAAACACCATCCTATCACTATGTGCCATAGAGAGAATTACCGTCAGCGAGAGTTGCCTACCTGTGTGACTTCCCACTATGAAAAAAACACACACACGCACACTCACTCACTCGCACACACACACACACAGCCCCCGGAACATTTGAAACATGACTTGTTCTTTAAAAGACTTTGAGAGTAACTGCCTCTAAAGGGGGACGCCGAGCTCCGACTTCTCCAAGTGTGTCTGCTCCAGGCAATCAATGAGGACCGCGATGCTTACTTCTGCAGCTCTCTGTCCCTCTGCCTCTCCTTCGCCTCTCCAGATATTATAGTGCATTTCAACTTTTGCAAGGCACACAGGCAAAGAGAGAAAAAAAAAGAAAAAAAGAAGAGAGAGGCAAGTTTTTGGATTTTATCCTGGATCACAGCTCACCTCTTGTTCTCTGTAATAAATATGAGAGGTCGGTTTGCTGTCACTTTTCTTTGGAATTTAATAGGCTGTCTGCCATTTCTTATGCTGTTTTACGGGTAGGATAAGGAAACAACAAAAAGGTATGACAAGAGCCTGGCGGACAACTGTGGATTTCTGCGAGTAACTCCTACCGTCCAAAGGGGATGAGGGGGGCATCAGCCGGACCCCCCTCTTGATTGATTACTTATTAGTCATCCCTTTGGCTAAATGGGACCCATTGAAAAGGCACCGTGGAACACATACATGAATCAAATATTCCTGTGTCCCCTGAATGTCTCCAGAGTAGTTTTGCTTAAGAGAGGGGGTCGTGGCTTAGCATAATAAAGAGGGAAAAACAGCATAGCTTTATGGGTTTATTTAGACAGTTTCTACGCTTTGACATTCTACCGCTGTAAAAAAGAGAGAAGGAAAAACTCGAGAAGATCCCAAAGAGAAGAACATTGTGGACATGATTTTTTCTACTTATTCCGTTGTTTCTTTTTAATTTTTAAAAATTTTTTTCTTCCTATTTTGAATATTTTTTTTGCCATTTCCTCCATCGAAAAATGAAACTTTGGACATCACCCTGGGTGTCTTGCCTGGTTATTCTAATCTTGTGTTTTGGATCAGAGTGCGGGACAGTCCGGAGAAAGGGGAGATCCAAGAGGGAGTTGGTGCGCATTAGGGAGGCGAAAGCCACCATCCCAGGGGCTTGTGCCACACGTTTGCCCCGGGGCAAGCGCTCTTTGCCCGGCTTGGAGCGGCGGGTGCTTCGCCAGCGTCGGCGCTCCTCTCAGGCGGAGGAAAACTCTCCAGACCGGGGGAAAGCTGTCTACTTCACCGGCAGGGGAGATCAGCTCCGGCTGAAGCCCGGCGTGGAGATACCCAGAGGCAATTTCACTCTGGAGATGTGGATCAAACCGGAGGGAGGTCAACGATCGCCCACAGTGATTGCAGGTAGGAACAATCTGTGCATCCTCCATCCTATTGTCAACATAACTCCTTTTATTAGTCCAACTCCATAATGGGCAGAAAATAAGAGCCAAATAGGTAAAATAAAAATAAGAAAAATCATATCAGTGACATGCAATGTATTAAACAAAGCAACTTGCAGTTTCAACGAGTTGAAAATGAGTTCATCTATCAGACGAGACAATGATGTAATGCTCTGAAAAGTACAGCGGATATTTTAGGTAGTGCAACCATAGGGTCACTGAAGATTTTGATCACACTTTAAGTTTGCCACCTTGCAAGAGAGATGATCACTGCGCAATAAAAATCCAATATTCACATGCTTGTTTAATAAATCTTCATCATGACGGTCTATCTCAGTGATAATCACACACATCGGTGTGTGTGTGTGTGTGTGTGTGTGTGTGTGTGTGTGTGTGTGTGTTCAGCCACATGAAGGCTACCGCATCACTTGAGCGGCAGCTGATGTCACTGTGCGTAAAATGTAATTTCTCTGAACCGACTTGGCTATTTTAAAGCTATGATGTAATGGCCAAAACTTTGTGCGCGAGCACGTCACGTCAGGCACAAACCGGGGAGAGATTCGCTGTATGTGGAGGCGCTCAAAGCTCGCAACTCAAGTCGCAGCTTGAGCGTCGTCCCCCCCTCCCCTCCAAAAAAAAAAAAATCGACACCTTTGGATTGGCTACCGGAGTTACGAGACAGGAGAGATCCAGGGTTTCCCCCTCTTTGCGCGGAAATGTGCTTGCCTGTGTTTGTGCTCTGGTGGTGCGCTTTCATGGCGCTCTGTGCAGCCTCTCCAAAACGCAGACGCTTAAATCACCGTCACCACCGTCGGCGACTTCCTAATTGAAGGCGCAATCAGATAGTGGTGATGCGCATCTGTCTGAGCCACTGAGCAGAGTTGGATACACTCTCACTCCATCCCTGCCCTCTAACGGAAGCTTGAGACCTTTGGCATCTATGAGTACTGCTTTTTGTCCAGCCTGATCTGCAGCCACGCGTAAAACGAGCCCAAGAAAGGCGTTAAAGCTGCATCATTTGTTTTGACCAATAGCGCTTTTTTTGTGTGCACTACAGTACGAGATTGCTTTCCCCTGCTTGTTTGTTGCTTTTTCTTGCCGATAGGGAGCGTTGCATACACAACCCATTGCTTACTACACTTCTTTAGATGGCTGCCTTTGAACTGAATTGAACTGAATTGAACTCAGTTGTACTCAATTCTTGTGTGCCAATCTCCATGTTTTGGGGGACTTTACTTAACAATATAAGTCGATTTACTTCTTTTGGTGTTTACTATCTGTCAGAGTCTCTGAAAACTGCCCCCTCCCTCAACACACATAAATAATGACTTGTATGCGTGTGTATACAGATACAGTACTCTTTTATTTAGTGTTTGCCAGTTGGCAGTTGGACATGCTCTGCAAAGCCAACCCCTTGTAAGAGTCTCATACAGGAGGAGATGGGGGTGAGGGGGTCTGTTGTGACCCGAGTGACTCTTAAAAATCCAAAAGGATAGACACAATAACAGAAACATCTGTACAATATAACACGATCCAGTACAACAACAACACAAACGACAGCCTCCAGTGACCACAGAGTTGAATAAACACATGTCAGACTCAATCCCCCCAACAGATGAACATTACAGCTTTTCACATGTGGTATGGGATCACGTTTTGCAAAGGTGTTGTTGTTGTGGTCAGGACCTTTTCCTCACACTGCTACCGAAAGATTACTATTCTTGCATAATCTTTTTTGATTCTGTTTCAAGATTTTCCTTCCATTGGTGTTGTGGAGAACGAATGTAAAGACAACAAATATGATGCTCAAACAAATTCACTTGAGCCTAATCTTTTAAATCCAATTCAGACCTCAGAAAATCCCAATGCCTCTAAAAATGCTCCATCCCGTTGTTTTGATCCCAGCAGTGTTGTTTGCAGCAGCTGGTTTTTTTTTTGTTTTTTTTTTCTTTTCTTACCGTGTTGTTTTGGCCATTTCTCATTATCTCATTGTGTCTTCTCCATGCATGCCTTCTTTCAGCACTAATTTGTTATTTCATGAGGTGCTGGCTTTCAGTTTAAATTTCTTAATTAAGTAGTCATTATCCACCAGCCTGATAAATAAGAACTTGGGTCCTACTTTTGCATTCGGTTTTGATGACGCGTGCTTGTCTGTAGTCCTGGATTTTGAACGCTCACTTCTTACTGCGATGTTGGACAAAAAAGAAACAGCTTCTTAAGATAACAAAAAAAAAAAATCAATTCACTGTGAGAAGTGAAATACTCAATTTATTAACTTAACATAACTGCATTTTATTTTAGAAGTACAACACTCCTTCATAAGTGCCATTTTTTTCTCACTTTTCTTAGGTGAAACATAAGTACTGAATACATAATTGTCACATTTCTGTATTCAGGGTTGTTTATTGGTCAATATGTTTGCCTCAAGGCAAGAAAATCCCTAGTTTGAGTCTTTTCTTTTTTCTTTTTTTTTTCTCAGAGTTTGCATGTTCTCTCGGGTTCCCCCGAGTACTTCGTTTTTCTCTCACAAATCAAAAATAAACAATCAAAGATACTTAATGACTCCAGATTGCCTGTAAATGTGAACGTGAGTGTGTGAGATTGTCTTTGATGGACTAACAGTCTATTGGTTCCCTGTGATCATGAGCAGAATAAAGCAGTTTAGAAAAGAAATGGCTGTTTTCAGAGGAAACTATGGGATTCTTGGGAATCTCTGTTAGTTTTCCAGGCCTCAGTTGAACCGAAAGTCTCCTGCTGTCATATATATTGCCTTTTTTATTTCCAAGTTGGAGAGATACATGTGGTCCAAATTGATCCCAGACTTAAAAACCAAACAGTATACTTAAATGCACAAACTTAAATGACACATGTACACACCCACTCATCCACACTGATGCCTGCAATCACACCATCAGAACATCAAGTTCTGTGTCCAAATGTTCCGCAAACCTTGCCCTATTAGCCCTCATATCCGGGCCATGCAGGGTTGTCTTGTAATGTAGGAAGAGGAAAATAAATCACAAGAGAAATGGAGATGATGACTCATAACTCATTGAAGACAATTATATGCAGGTGTTTTCTTGTTTTGGGATAATAGGTATTTTTGCCTATTGTAGTGATTCATATAAAAATAGTTTGAACATTTTTCCTTATCTTGGGCTTTTTTATGAATGCTTAAGAGATGGGTCATGGACTTATTTCATTAAAGTCAAAAACAAAAGCAGGGTGTGTAATATTTTACAGACCAGCTGAGGACTCCACTTAATACTTCTCCTCAGACTGTTTGAAACAGGACTTCTAAATACCAAGCAGTGTTCTTACATTTAATGGTAATGTTTTTATTTAGTGTGATTACTGCATCACTGTACAAGTACCAGTAGAGAAAAGGTGGTTTTAGTCTCTAACACCTCACTTTGAAAAACAGGTTTATGAGCAGCTATTGGCAGATCCTTTCTGACTCATTAAAACCAGTTTTCAGTTGGTTGATTCATAGTGATATTGGGCAGTTCAGTCAGATGTTTGAAGTCAAGTGTTTTAGAGTGGCCTGGTGACATTTTCATAATTAATATCGTTGTTATGTTCATCAAGTTTGTTTATGAAATATCAATGGAATTTTCCATTGTCTCTCCAGAGGAATTTTCTGGCGGTCACTTTGGTGTGATTATGAAAAGTGCCTTTCTTTGACCTTTCAGAGCCAGAACAGTTCAAAAGTAAACTGAGTCTTCATTGTTCCCTTCCTCCCTGCTTTTTATCAAGTCCTTGTGACATTTTTCTTTGAGTGTGTATGTGTGTTTTTACACTTTTTTCCTTTTTCTTTTTCTTTTTTTTTTTCTGAGTGTGTTTTCATAGAAGAAGAAGACAAACGGCAAGTGCAAGGAAAGTTGCTTTTGAACTTTCCTTGCACATGAACCTCTTTTTTGTCTGAACACAAATCTGAACTTCAGTGATTCGGTTTGTCTGTGCGAATGGGTGGGTGCGTATTTGTTCATGAAAATGTATATATGCACCTTGGCACAAGTATGTGTGTGTGTATGTGTGCGTTTGAGTGTGTGTGTGTGTGTGTCCCAGCGGTCACAGTGTTGGATCTGGAAAAGTGTAGCGTGTTAGATTAATTGAGCATGGCAGAATTATGACAGCTGTTTACACTAGGAGCCCTACGAGCATTTTAGCACACCTTTTAGCCTTGAGTGCACTAGCTGACAGATGGAAGGCTTTTTCCTTCCAGTGTAGTGGAAAGCCGGAAAACGTCATCCGCCGAAGGACTGACCTTGATGCTGAACCCAACCCTCACTCTTTGAACATTAGTCCATTGGAATACCAAGTTAATGAACGCATGCTGCAGTATGCATCTAATTAGAAGCAGGTCAAAGTTAGCAAGACGTCCGTGCAATTACCATTAGCCAGCCACTTACTGCAGGCTCAGGTAGCCTAATCGATTTTTTGGAACAAAGGCATATGAATGCACAAGGGTGTTGAGCCAGAGTTGTGATCATCACTGTAGTAATCAGCTTTCAGACAATAATAATTGGAGCAGAGACAGCTATGAAGGGTATGTGCAGGAATCTGATGCACACATCCCGCTAGAAACCTCAAAAGGCTTTTCATACCAATAATGACAGAGTGTTCTGGGCACAGATTGTCTCTTTGTCGATATATGTTTTTGCTCTGAAAGAACATGGAGTGCTAACCTGATGTTAGCAGCACTGGAAGTGAGAAGTGTAGAGTCCAGCTTTATCACCTGTGAATGAGCAGTTTTCCACATGCTGAAATGGACCTTGTTAGGTATTTCAAGGCACTTTTGGAATCTTTGCATGCCTTGCCGAGGCTGTTTGGATACATGTACCAAGTCACGAATGTGCAGTAACACCCGCACATGCACATATGTGAACTCGCACATACTTTGACAAGCGTTAAACAAACAAACAGTTAGCATTCAGTGATCCCCTAAGAAGTGAAAACACATTACCATGCTGAAGCTGACCTGCACAGTCCAAGTGAAACAGGAAAAAGGTGTTTTGGTACCTCTACAAAAACAAGGCTTTAGCAGAAAACTAGTCTTTTCTGGCTACCCCACCGGCAAGGGGCATTTACACGAACAACTTTAAATGTGCTCAGTGTTCATTAAAGCCTATACATAGAGATTTCCATGGGGTCTCCCTTAACGTAACATGTACTTTCACTCATATTCTTGAACAAGACACCTTTAGATATAGAAAAAAAGTATCATGGGTACATGAAATCCCTTTTCTCACTCATGTTTTGAGTTTTCCTTTGAGCTAAATATTTCAAAAGTATATAATGTAATTCAGTTGCTGTATGGATGAGAAGCATATGTCCTGCGTCTTATCCCAACAGGATAACATTGTAACCAAAACCAAATCAAGATTCAACAATTAAGATGAGATTAGAGGATAAAATAAGATGTTTATCAATCTCAAAGGAAATTCCTGAACTACACAATGCTGAAACTTACCAGATTAAGACCCATAGAAAAATTAAAGGTCTGCAAAACAAAAAAGATAATGAAAGTTACAGGGAACAAAAATATTAACCCTTTATCATCCTTCTCAACTGCTTGTTATAGAAACTATTTTGTCACTGGCTATATTTAAAGACAAGGGGGACCTGACTGGCTTCTTGGTCAGATCTCTTTAGAGTGGGCCTAACTTAAGGGATTGTCTAGCAAAATGAAAGTTATTAAAGAAAATAAATTAAAGTAGTTTGAGTTTGCTATATTAATTGATATATGATAGTTGTTAGAAATAGTAAACAGATTGTTTTGGAGCCATTTATAAAACAAGCATCCTCAATAGGGACTTTTTTTGGCTTCAGATTTTTTTTTCAATTGCTAATGTCTGATATTATTGTCATTGCATGTAAGGCAAATGACTAAAAATGCAATGAAAATTACAATAAAGAACAAATTATATGTGTACCTATAAATCATGGGCTATGTCTGTAAAAATGTGATTTTGTAACAAAAACTGAATAATAAAAATGGTAATAATCTTTATTTCACACATCTTTTTCCTATTATGGATGTAAAAAGGATTAAATGCAAATGTTAACGCTTACAATTTTCTTTTTCATATCAATATTGAAAACTGGGAATGACAACGTGTGCATGATGATTGACTTTGCTCATTTTGCCCACAGGTCTATACGACAAATGCTTCTATGCCTCCAGTGATCGAGGCTGGCTGCTTGGCATCCAGGCAGTGAGTGAACATGGGAACCGAGAACCCCGCTTCTTCTTCTCCCTTAAAACTGACCGCGCCCACAAAGTGACCTCCATCCACTCCAACGCCCATTACGTACCCAACCAATGGGCGCATGTGGCAATCACATATGATGGCATCTACATGAAGCTTTTCCTCAACGGTGCTCAAGTTGGCGTTAGTCGGGAGCAATCGGGTGACGTCTTCAGTCATTTGACCAAAAAGTGCAAAGTGCTGATGATTGGAGGAAATGCACTGAATCATAATTACAGAGGGGCAGTGGAAAGGGTGGGTCTTTGGAGGGAGGCTCGAGGGCAGCGGCATATTATCAGGGATATGCAAGGACATGAAGACCCACAAGATCTACCTCAACTGGTCATTCGTGAAACGTTTGAGCACCCGGGCCGGAAATGGTTGACTGTAAAAGACGGTAGCTTTCCTCAGCCCGAGCATGGAGGAGGTGGGCGACTAGGATTTATTGGAGGTGATGGAGGACTTAAAAATGCTGAGGGACTACTGGACACAACCCTGGAGCCTCCAACGTGTGGTCAAACCGTCTGCGACAATGTGGATGTCATTAATAACTACAATCAGCTTTGGACCTTCCGACGACCCAAGAAAGTTCGATATCGTGTCATAAATGTTTGGAATGATTTAAGGACAAGGCCAACAGTGTCAGACCACCAGATCAGCCTGCAGCACCAGCAGCTTAATGATGCCTTCAGCCACTACAACATCACCTGGGAGCTCAGCATTCATAATGTGACCAATTCGTCCTTACGCAACCGTTTGATTCTCGCAAATTGTGACATCAGCAAAGTCGGTGATGACGCATGTGACCCAGAGTGCAACCATCCACTAACTGGCTATGATGCAGGTGACTGTATGTCTGGGCATCGAAGCAACTGCCCCGAACACAAACAGGGCAATGGTGTATGTGACCCCGAGTGTAATTGGGAGAATTTCTTCTACGATCTTGGCGACTGTTGTAACCCCAATGTGACGGATGTTACCAAGACGTGTTTCAACCGCTCCTCTCCACACAAGTAAGATGGTTTCCCTTTTCGTTTTGCATGCTATCATTAATAATTCTCTTTTGGAATTGTTTCATAGACATACAACATAGCTGTACAGTATAAGCCATAAAGACTCACCAGCAATCTGTGTTTGATTTAATCCTTTTTGTTTCAAGTTGAATGATTGGACTATTTAAGGAAACCAACTCCAAGCTATAGTCTCACATGACTTGAATAAATCAAACAGCCATTCTTTCCATACATGTGTCCTTGACGAAAGGTTTTTTTTTTTTAATGCCTCGTCCTACTGTTTCCTAGCCATTTGGGCTGAGGCAGTGTGTAACTCAACTCCCAGCCTGTGTGGCCGGGGAAATCCTCTGGGGGCAGCTAGTCCAATCTAGACTTGGCCTGGTTCAATCAGTGTTCTACACTTAAACAGGGCAAAACAAATGCAACCGGTTGACTTTCCTGATATGCACAGGATTAACCCATTCGTTTCTGTATCCAGTTTTTAACCATTCTTCCCACCCTTTTCTGCTCTGTCTCCTATACCCAGCGGTCTTAATTAAGCTGCCTTGATTGGAGAAGGGAGTTGGTTTGGAAAGAGTGACATTCTAAACAGAGCATGAGGGCAATTAGAGGTCAAAGAGAAAGTGTAGTGTATTTTTTTTTCCTCAGCAAAGGAACTCACTTCAAAGACAGACCCCTCTTGCGTGTGTCCTGGGCAGCTAAATTAGTCCTTAAACATGGGTGCATGAAACAATTTTCCAAGAAAAGCACTAAAGAAAAAAAAAAACATAAAAACCTCCACTTACACGTAAATGAACCAGTATTACAGATTTCCGTTGGTGTACTATATAGTACAGGGTTTGTATTTCTTTTTGTATTTTTACATGGTAACTTAAGAGGAACACAGAGCACTCCGTAAATGCACGAAAATTTTTTTTGTTTTTGCGGTAACCTCACTGTGGTTGGTAGATGATGAGTAAAAGCTGGCAAAGGGAACAAATCTCCGGAATTTTCTGTAACAAGTTTTTTTGCCAGACCTCCAATAGCAGGATTGTTTGTTTCTTGGTACACTGAAACTCAACACAGTAGAGTGAGACATTTTTGCGGACAATGCAGGAGGTCTTTATGCCAGCGCCAGAAAAAGAGACAGAAATTACCAATGTTTGCCGGTATTTTGCTGCCACTGTCATGTGAGGACAAGTGAAAGGGAGAGAAACGGGTAGACCTTGTGTGTGGGATTGTTTGGGTCTTCATGATAGCATGAATCAAGGAGACGAGGCTGGTTTCAATCACAGTTGAAGCTGGAAGCGCTGTCTGTTTGGCACTGTCCTGTTGTTTAAAATGACCGCTAAATAGCTAAATAATGACATCTAATTAACAACATCAGAGGGAAAAGCAGGTGGGTTTGCCTTTGCTTCCATATCTCAATTCCCACCACATCCTTTCCAACTTAGTCATCATTCGAAACTCATTCATCAAGTTGGGGCCTAACAATATTGTACCATTGGCAAAAGCCTTGCCAATGCAACTTTGGTTCATCCTTTGGGCATTTGAGTGATGGGTTTGTGGAAGGAAGAGCACCAGATAGAGAGTGAGAATAAAACGCATTGGAAAAAAAAGATGTTTGTCTAAAAAAATAGATATAATCGTCCCAAGTGGTTGCTTATTTTGCTTTGATTATGGTATGTCTGGAGAGCCGTGCAGAGAGCTGAACTACAAACAGTTTGACATTCCTCCCTAATTATGGAATTCTGGATGAACAATGTACTGCGTATGCAGGGGAACAATGGTTGTGAGGTCCTGCATTTATTTTTGTAGCATTTGCGCCTGTTACCACTTAGGTGTAGTGTTTTCAAAAATTTGGCAAACACAGGACACAAGCAGCTCTGTGGTCTTGCAGCAGTCTCTTTTCTGAAAATACCATCGATAATAACCCCTCTTTTTTCTCAACTTTTGGCTGAAGAAAATATTTTGCATTGTTTTTACGGGCTTGGCATTGTCAAGGGCTAATAGGTCATCTGTTTTCCTTCGGCCTCTGTTTCTCTCCTCCTCCTCCTTCTGCGTCAATACCTCTCACTGTGGCAGCTTAATGGATGGACCACCTTATGTCTTTCATTCACTCCCTCTCCCTGCTGTATTCTAACTAATCTCCAGGGCCCTTGACTTGGGTGTTTTACAGTTTGTCGTCTAAACCTTAAGCCCCTATCCCATAAAACATAATGGAGTGCTCGGGCGTAAATACCAGGACTTTGCACTTCCTCTTTAAAGCTATAGCACATTTATAAAAACACCTGTTGTCAAGGTTTCACCTGCGCTCTCACAAGGGGCTAGTAGGAGTCTCGATTCAAAGTTTTGCAAAACCAGGGGATTGAAGGGATTGTAGAGGAGGCGGGACTTAACTTGGGCCACTGTAGGAATGCAGGGGAGTTGCATCTGGCTTTGTCAAGATAATATGCATCGAGATATCATTGGTGCTTTTTTGAAAATATTACACATGGGGGAATTCAGCTGATGCTGCATTGGCAAAGTAATTATGGTTCTGAAGTCAAGGAGGGTGTTGATGAAGAGGTTAACATATGTGTGCATCCAACACTCAACTTAGTAGTTTTTTTTGGGGGGGGGGGGTTAGATTTGAAAGAGCTGATTGGCCATTTATATGTCTCCAAATTGTGCTTTAACAAAATTTATGGATGTTCTTCTACGCGTGTCTTCCTTGGAAGGGAATAATAATCAAAGGACTAAGCTGGAAGGTTAAAGAGGAGAGTGCAAGTATAGTAATAAAGCCTGAGATGAATGATGGGTTTAGGGGCTGTGGTGTTGACCGACTTGATGACAGAAGAGCTAAACCCCACCCGCCACCCCCACTCCAATTTCAAAAAAAGTGTTCTTGGCCATGAGACCGTCACTGCCACGCCAACTCACCCTGGCTTTCACACTTTGCTGCCCAAGACATATCTATATGAGTAAAATTTATGGGCTTGTATGAATTATACATGGATGTAAATGGATGAAGTCATAATCCCCCATTTAATATGTATCAGACATAAAAGCGTTAACACGACAGTTCGGACAGCCTTATGCACCCCTGGATCCCCTCTACAACAGATGCACTGCAGGGATGCTTGATGATAGAAAGGCTTACTTTTCTGCTTTTACCTTACCTTTCGCTCTTTTCTTTTGCTCAGTTTTCTTTATTTATGCCCCGTCTGTGAATTTTTGCAATGTTGTTTTCCCAGGACATGTCTGAAAAGTGGTGTGGTTAAATGCATGGAAAATCCCGTCTTTCCCTTGTGGCCCATCTTTGCTGAACAAAAAAAAAAAAACAAGAAATTGCATGATGAGAGGCAAGAGTGGAGAACAGGGGCTATGGGATGGGGAAATAGTTGAATTGAGCGTGTGTGCATGTGTGTGTGTGTGTGAGAGAGAGAGAGAGAGAGAGACAGAGAGAGAGAGCGCCTCATGTACTGGGTAAAGCGAGGTAAAGAGTTATTGGCAAGGAGGTTTGATTAAGATGCGAATAGACAGATAGAAAGACAGAAATGTTTAAAAGGTCCAAACTGTTCTGACTACAAACACCCTTATGGTGAAGTCATTGGGTACTCATTTCCTACAGTGGCGGTTTCCCAAAACCTCCACCAGATCTTCACCACCATGTCTTTAGAAACTGTGTGGAATTACAAACACGCACAAAACACATATCTACATGCAGAAATACAAAATAGAGAATGCACACCAACCCCACCGCCACCCATGAATGGTTTCAGTTAAATTAAGCTGTTCTGTTTTGGTCTGATTCCACCCCTGCATGTCACAGGGCTCAGGGCACTCGGGAAATTGAACTCAATATTCTGTAAATTTTTAACCCAACAGTAGAATTGTTGGTCTTACTCTTTGCGGATTCAATCATTTGAGCACCAAACCCTTCTGACCCCTTTCTACCTCATGCATGTCCAAAAACTCTGGGCAAATATTTTCTGAGGAAATAATGAAATTCCTGAAATTATGAGGAAGAGGGTCCTTATATCATCTGCTCCTTTACTCTGTCTCTCCATCTCTCTCTATAGACCAGGCCTCAGCAAGTGCCCTATGTTGCTCTCCAATGGGCTTGGAGAAAGCATGTACTACTCATTTATTCGAAACGTCTGTTTTGAGGGAACACTGAATCTTCACTAAGCAGCTCCTTATCTGTTTTATGATTCGAGGCATCAGGCAGACTTATGCAGCAAAAGAGATGTTATGAAACATTTTGTCTTGCCGTATATAGACTGTGCATTGACGGCAACCTTAGTAGACTTGTCATAGTGGAAAAGTATCTCACTGGTCTTACTGCCAAAAAAAAAAAAAAAGATTTTTAGTGACTTTTAAATTGCTTCCTTGCTCTACGACAGAATTTGATGCTTTACTTTTCGAGCGCGCGGTATTGAAGTTATGACCAAAATTAGAGGAAAGGAGCACATATGGGTGCGTACGGCCACATTTTATGACTCATTTCATACATTTTAAAATGTCATGATTAGAGTAGACTATGTCAGTCTCACAACGTAGTTGAACATTGTCTAGACACTATATACTGTAAAATGGTCCAGTAAGCATTAAACCTGAAATGGTTTAATAAAAAAAAAAAAATAACAGCATGACCAATTATAATTTATCTCTTACAATGAATAAATATGAGTCTATAAAGCAGCGTAATTCATGTACACTCTCATACAGTACCTCTTCCAGCGGCAACTAAATCCTCTGCTGCAATTCAGCTGGAAACACACAAAAATCACTAGTAAATACAGTTTGTCACACAATACTTAATGGCTATAAACAGATTAATGATACCATTGTGTACCTCAGCTATCAATGGTAGGAGTTAAAAATAAACACGTGTCTGCATCCGCTGCAACTTCAGAGTAACTGAAAACACAGTGTAAATATACCTTATATTGAGTAGGCCATTGAGTGGTAGAGTAAATATAAATAGCACACTCCAGAATGTGTGCTTCACAAAGGCACAAGGCTTTGAAATGTTTCCGCTTTTATCTTTATATTTACCCGAGTTCACTTAAGTGGGACAAATGGCATATGGATGTTAAGAAGCAAACAAAGAATGGTATTTACTGGTTACAAAATGTGATTGTAGAAACAAAAAGAAAAAAAGATTGGCTGAAGAGAAAGAGACATTTTACGCATGCACAAATAGATGTTTTTGAGACTATGATTGTTAAATTCTGTTTTGATGTTGGTTGTATATTGTTTTTCTTAATTTGCACGTGTATATTTTATAGCAGTGGTTTTCATACTTTGTGGTGAAAAGATACATTTTACCTGCATTATTTATTCATTTTTTTAATGTCTTATTGAAAAATCATTAAAAAGGAGTCAGTACCACTAGTCATCGTCCTATAAAACACATTTTGAGATTTGAATTTATTAGTTGTGTTATTGAGAATAATTATGAAATATGCACAAACCTTATACAGTTCTGAGTATATACAAAGAGTTTGCAGATATTTTAAATTAAAAGAAGAAGAGTCCTGCTTTGTTCACCAACAGCCATTCACACAAATATACTTGAATGTGAAAGACATGAGAGTTATGTTTTCAATAGAAATGCACAGTATTTGGCACGAGTCTAAGCAAATCCAGCCTAACAGTTAAGGAGATGGCGGATGCAATGTGTTTGTCCGTGATGGAGGATTCATTCTTGCGCTCTAAAAAAAACCTTTTATATGGATATTAAAGCCGATATAACAACTTCAATAACTTTATTTGTAT
Source organism: Parablennius parvicornis (assembly GCA_900302745.1). Lineage (NCBI taxonomy): Eukaryota > Metazoa > Chordata > Actinopteri > Blenniiformes > Blenniidae > Parablennius > Parablennius parvicornis. Next base: position 9,074 of record OMNM01034659.1, on the reverse strand, counting down.
ATAGCTAAGGTAATGTGCATGAAGAAATATGCTCATGTTAATTTGACTAAAGCAACATTGATATTTTCCTCCATTCTTGATCTGGCTGCCGTCAGCTCACCTAAAATCTTGGGTATGCGTACGTAGACGGTGAGATATTTAGTTTATTTCTTTTCTTGTGAGCGATGACCATGACTCATTATGTGGAAGAGGCTCTGAGGACAATGAATGAAACAACTCACCCCACCTCTGTATTTCATGAAATGCTTCCTATATAGAGTAAGTTGCAGTACATGTATGTTATTTTACCCCCGGTGTGCTTAATGTTATGAATACATGCCAAACATGAATACAAAATATCAAGTGGGCAAGTGGGTCACTCAAACTGGGCCAAAGCATCCGAAGAAGATCTAATTTGTGACACTACGTCCAGTGTTATTTTTTCATTTCCGATAAACTCCTGCTTCTGAAACCATTGAGTATGTCATTCTGCAGCGGTCTGGGGCCAGAGAAAAATAATAAACTATTATTTCAACATATGCAACAGATTATAGACTTTTCCAAGAGATGACTGAGTGTGCTGATGCTGTTTGCCAGGACCACCAGCCAGGCTCATAGTGAAAACTATGTTTGATGTGTTCATAAAATGAATGACAGTTTCACTGCTGGAAAGATATCTCATTGTGTTGAGTGATTGCAGTCATTAGTACAGCTGCTAATACACTCGGAATCTCAGACAAAACAAGGATAGGGAGACATTGCAAAACCTTAGGAATTATTTGAAGTCTCAGGCTGCCTTGAATGAACCCAGCTGATGTGATACGCCTTAAAAAAAGAAATACCGAAGTCCATCTAGTCAAATGAAAAAAAGAAACGAATGTGTAGGTGTTTGCTTCATGTCCTGAAATCCTCACATGTGATATAATACATTATCCATTATATTCAGAACTAGTGTAAAGATTTGTGAATTGTTATATCAACTGTTAAGTATATATATCAGCCAAGCACAAGCCATTGATTTCTTTATTTTTATTTTTTAACTCCTGAGTCCACTTCAATAAAAGATTTTATTATATCTCCTTGCTGCTTCTAAAACCATGTTTCACTAACACCTGCTTGACCATTATGTGGCTTCAGTTTGCACAGTTTGCCGTTATGTTGAAATAAAAAAGACGGACGCTTAAAAGAATTGTGAAAGACGAAGAAAGTCATGGACAAAAATGTTTTATTATTCTGGTTATTGCATGATTCACTGTGGGCCAACATAAAAACATCCACCATCATCAACACAAAAACATTGTGGCCTGTTTTTTTTTTTTTTTTTAGCAGAAAGTGGGAATTTCACTCAAACAGTACTATATGCCCAAAGCTGCATATTTGAGGTTATTGTACTGTTTATAGCACTTCCTAGGCAACAGCATTAAAAACAGTGTTTACTGCCCTTCTGTTACACAAGTGTAAGTGAGAGTGAACTGCAGCAACATGAGCTGGAAAAAGAAGGAATTATTTGATTACGTTTCAACTTAAACCGTAGAAACATAAACTTGTTTACCCAAACCACCACCTGTCATGACCACAGTCCAGGTCTACCTCCCAAACGAACATGAACAAACATGTCAAAATGAATGAAAACACTGTTTTGTAATTACAACCTAACAATATTAAGGCAAAGTGTTGAAAACAGTTTTCATAAAGCTGTACTTTTTTGACAAATTCAGAGAAACAACTTAATAAATGTTAGCAGTTATCACTATTTTATGAAGTGTTAGCTCAGCGACAGTGACACGTCTCTAACAACCTGGGAGCGTCTCGTTTGCTGCTGTATAGCAACACTTTTTCAGTCTTTAAATGTGCCTCTTTGCCCGATTCAGTCTCATATATACAACTCCAAGTGTAAGATAACCACGTCATCACACTTCATATTTAAATAAAAGATATAGAAAAGTCAAACAATTTCACACTAGTAAACAGTTGACAGTGGAAAAGGAAAAAAAAAAACAACTCCCTTTTGCAGGGAAGAAACTTCCAGTAGATTCCGATTGAAAGGCGGCAGCTTTCGGCTTGGGGTTAGGGGATAGCAACAGAGGAAAACATAAAGCAGAAAACAACAAACACGTTGACATAAGGCAGCAAGCTTATCCACATGCTGCAGACGTGATGTGAGATGTTGGAAGCACAGCTCATAAGCCTCCAGGTCCACAGCCAGAGGAAAGGCAAGAAAGAGTTGACAGAGAGAACAGAGCTACAGACTACAGGAGAGACACACATGAAGTTAATGATATGTGCCAATATATGAATGTTTGGAGATTTAATATGGAAGATTATTGAGCATATTAATGAAGTACACTGAGCAATCTAAACCAGGGTGAAATAAGCCGGCCCTAACTGTAAGGTCTGTTGAATAGTAAAGGTTCAAGCCTCTCTACCTGAAATTAGTTCAACAAGAGAGGAACCACCAAGCGTTTTGTGCTAGTGAAAGGTTTGAGCTGGAGACAGGCCAGTTCAACATCCGGACTTTTCTACTGTGAAGTCATGCCGTCGGGATGGATGCAGTATGTGGTCAAGCTTTGTTCTGCTTTGTTCTCCCCAAAAGAACAGCTAAATGAGAAAATATGTTGTCAAGTCAAATCTCATAGTTTTTATCATTGATATTACACTGATAGTACATTATCAGATGTAAAACTGGAATTAATGCAGCCCCTTATTGCTTGTTATGGTTACGGCTTTTTATGTGTTTTTTTTCTATGGCATCATGGGAATGTAACTAGTATTTATGGATTGTACACTATCTTCACAGACAATGAGGAGTACCTTAGATTATGCAGTGAGGCATTTCCTTAATGTGGAGCAGTCTGAGGGCGTCAGTAAAAGACCTTTGGCAAAGAGATTTTAAATGATTTAAAACGGTTAATGATGTTATGGACTGTGAATGTTGGGATGTTCAACAACTTGACAATGTTCAAATTGTTTCATTTGTGTTTCAATACTTTTGGCAGCCTCTGTTCCTCAAAAACAGTCTTTTTCTCTGCCCTATCATTTCACTGAGTTGCTGCCAATTAATCAAATTTGTATTAAATAGTATCTTCGGCAGTATCATAAACTTTTTCTGTCCCTTTTTATTTCAAAATGTTTTAGATTTGTGGCCTCTTCTATGTTTATTATCTATATTAAATGAAATATAAGTGTGGTACATAATGACATGCTGTTCTCTAATCATGGTTTTGTAGCGAATGTGCCACAGAGGAAAAACAATGATCAGCCTCTTTTTTCAAAAATGAAAAGAGAAAAGTTTTCAACCCCATAGGATCCCTTTTCTTGAATCATCACTCCTATGGTCCATTCACACTTACTATTACACTTAAAAAATATACTTCATCTCAACAGGATCCTAATTTAGAGCCATTTTCCTCAACAATAACATTACATAAGCTGTTTTTCTTTTTCTTTTTGGCAAAGGCCGCTTTCGTTATTTGTAAATCGTTGCTTTGGTGAATTCAATTAACTTAATTTGAAATACAGCTTTTCTCTTGTTTTTCAAATTTTCCAGAGCATATTTGGATGTGAAAGAGCTGAAAGAGATTCTGCATTTGGACGGCTCGACTCACCTGAACGTCTTCTTTGCCAATTCTTCTGATGAAGATCTGGCAGGGGTTGCCACTTGGCCCTGGGACAAAGAGGCCCTCACACATTTGGGTAGAACACAAACAAAAACACATACATGCATGTATCCGCACTCTCATTCCCACACTTTTAAGTAGATGCACACATCCCTTCTTTGGCAGCCCTGATTGTTGATTTTGAGTAATTACAGTTCAAGCCCCAAGCAGTTTCTGTCTTCATCATAGCTCTCACAGGGAAGGAGGTGATAATGAAGCTGAGGAGGCCCATGAATAATGCATTGTCTGAATCTTACTCTACTTCCACAATTACTTTACACTACATTAGAAATAGACATTTGTAGTTTGTGCACACTCACTTAAGGGGTTTTTTCATCATGCATATGAGTGACATCCTCATCTGTATTTTTTTTTCAGGTGGAATTGTGCTGAACCCTTCCTTCTACGGTACATTTGGCCACACCGACACAATGGTGCATGAGATCGGTCATAGCCTTGGCCTTTACCATGTGTTTCGAGGCATTTCGGAGATCGATTCGTGTAATGATGCGTGTTTGGAAACCGAGCCCTCGATGGAGACGGGCGATCTCTGTGCCGACACAAACCCAACTCCCAAATACAAAGGCTGCGCCGATCCTGAACCGGGCAACGAGACCTGCGGCTGTCGGCATTTCACGCACACACCGTTTAACAACTACATGAGTTATGCAGGTGAGAAGGGGCCTCTGGAGTGTATTTTGCTGCTTAACATGGCAATTTGAATGGTCTCAGTCTGTGTGCACACCAAGACAGGTGTGTGATTTTGCAGGTGAAATAACATTGACAAAATGTCCCTGAGCCAAATCTTTTTATATCGCTCACTGTGTTCCAAAGGCTGTTTTTGGCCTGAGATAAGGTGAAGAAAATAATGTTGCAACACATCAACAGGTGGTTTGGATTTGTGAAGCAATTTCATACCTCATTTCTTTTCATATTGCTGATTAATCCAAAATCCTATCATCACTCTGACCTACTGCCTCTTTTGTCTGCAGATGATTCTTGTACAGATTCTTTCACACTGAACCAGGTGGCGAGGATGCACTGCTACCTGGACCTCATCTACCAGACCTGGCAACCTGCCTCTAAACCTCCTCCCGTACCAATGGCGCCCCAAGTGGTTGAGCAGCATCATAATTCCATCACGCTGGAGTGGTTTCCCCCAATATCCGGACACTTCTATGACAGGTGAAATTAACTACAGAGAGGTTGTCAAACAGAAGCACAAATTCATAAAAGTTAATACTCAATTAGTTAATATAACGCATTTCCAGATTTGTTGATTGAATTGTCTATATATGTCATGTACCTTAAATCGCTGTCAATACCACGTCTCTTTATCATGCTTGATTTCTTTGGTCTGTATCTAAGTTGGTTGCTCTGCCTCCCTGTTGGTTTCCTAGAGAAGTGGGATCAGTGTGTGATAAATGCACAGAGGGGAGAGTTCTCCTGCAATATGCCTCCAATTCATCTTCTCCACGACCCTGCGCCCCTTCTGGACATTGGTCCCCACGAGAGGCCGAAGGTAGGCAACAACATTTAATACCATGGTTCTTGGCAACTGCACTTTGTCATTTATTGATGATGGTGGGACACTTGTCGGGAACATGCAGTCATTGCATCCACCTCTCATCCACAGCTGAGGAGTAGGATAACGGGAACTTGATGTTTGTCTTTTGAATCAATGCAGAAATGTTGGTCAGTGAGTCAGCCTCAAAACATGTGAATGACTAACGGTATTCGTGACACTGATGTCGTGGGACAACATGAAAAGATCAAGGAGGTCAATTCCCAATGGATGGAGCTATATGGTACCAACATCCCAAGGCCCAAACCCAAGGCCAAAGATCATTCGATGCATTAATTTCCCATTTCTAGATGTGGTTCAGGAAAATGGGATGTTACAATTTGCTCAATTGGCCCTGAAGCCATTTTTCTCCCCTCGTAGTGTTGTCATAGCCATGAAGCAACATTTGAGCCTAAATGCAGACATCAACATATACCATTAGAGGAGGATTATTTTTCACTCAATTAGATCTTGACTCCTTTGTGCACCTCTGATCACTCCATTGTTCTGGTATCAAACATTTTTTGGGATTTTTATACATGCATGTGGCTGCTTGCAGCTGTGTGTGCATGCTGTCATGTTTCTTACAGTTTCTCATAAAAATTTTTTTTTACGGATATGAGTTTTAAAATCAAAATCAGTTACACCATGCCCTGCAGGCATGCGTTTACTCAAATACCTCTGGTTGAGCAAAGTTTTATATTCTTCTTAATTTGAATTTAAGACACTTCCTTGTGTGGAAAGTATATAGCCATGGTAGTAAATGTTCTATTTTTTTTTTTTTTTTTTGGACCAGCTGTATTACCAAACAAGCCTGTTGCTTCTTAAGCATTTTAACGCTTCATTGGTACTACATTCTGCTTGGCTTTCATCTCTGTCTGTTGACAGTGTGTTGTGGTGAAGTTGATCAGTGCCAAAAGCTCTGAGGAACTTTCTGTAGGTGATTGAGTTGCTTTTGTTTATGCACAGGACTTTAACTTCTGATTAGAACAAAGTATCTCATCAAGTCTTAACTGCAGAAATGGAAAGAAGAATGAAAGTATCCTGAAATATTGTCTCACAGTAAAAACAGCAGATACAGATTAACCACCAGAACGGTCAAAGAAACAGTTTTAATCAAAATGTTAACTAATCTAAGGCTAGCACATTTTATGGAGTTTATGTTGCCATTAGTTGGATTGCAGAAGACTTTTTACTTATGAATAAAAGCGTGCACAATCAATGAATAATAGTGACTTGGAACTTTTATTTAATCCTTTTAAAGTCATGCAGGATTTGTTTCCCAAATCTACAATTTACTTTTTTCGCTTTTAAATTTCAAAGGCTGACAGCCATATTTTTGCCTTTGCAATAACATCATATATCTTCATATAGCGGAGAAAAATAAGTCTGTCAGCAGCCTCAAGCTACATCACAATGCATTTAGGCAAAAAACAAAACAAAAAACTAACCAGTGCTTGATCTTAAACGCAGTTCTCTCAAATCCCTCCCATCTTACCTGCTTCCAGAAGTATTTAAATTCACACAGTCCTATGATTATCATCTGGCATAATGCACATGCACACATGTACTATATATATATATATATATATATATATATACACACACAATTTCAAAATAGTCTCTGCACTGACAATGGTGTGTACTAGGGGCAAGCCTGGGCTTGCCCATCATGCTGCGTTTGTAAACTGTATTTTCCCTCTTAAAAGAGTCTCCTGTTTGTGGCAGATCCTCATTCACTGTAAACTTGACGTGAGCCAGCTACATACTGGATACACCAGATACCACAGCAGCTGTCCTGCTGTGATGATGCATGTGTGTCCAACAGTCACAGATAGTCTGGCAAGCTGCAAATTCTAACATATGGCAAACACACGCGACTGAATATTGACTGTTGACATAGTATTGGTAATAAAAGAAGATGAGCATATGCATTCATTTGCATTCATGGCTGCTTGGCAATTGTAATCTAAGGACACGCGAGCTGTCTCTTCCTCACTGCTTGGCTGGGAAACACTGATGTGGCCACACCGAGCCAGAATGCCTCTCATAAATCTTCACTACTCTATGCCCAGGAGAAATATTGCCTCAGTAAAAAAAAGAAAGCAATAATGAAAAAAGGACAAAAAAAATAGCACACAGATATAGATTCTGGAGGGGAAGGTGGGGGTGTTGTGAGAGGAACGGTGGGGTTAAAAACACTCGGGATGGTTAGGGAAATTGTATGGTTTGTGACATTAACAAAGGAGGGTCCGAGATGAATTAAAAACAGTGGATTGACCAGAGATGTGCAAGTCCACCAACACACATGCTGAGCAGTTTGATGAGAGTGTGCATTTACATGTTGATGTCTTTATTGTGCATTCACAATAAATTGTATATACACGTGTAAATATCTATAGAGTCATTTACTAATTCTTAAAGGCAAGTGCATGTGTGTTCGAAGATGTAAGAAGCCTCATTAAAAGAAGCATTCCTACACTGAGACCTGTAAAGGTAATTTACTTTAAATTATTCAGGATGAGGTAATTACCTTTACATCATGGCCAAAGGTAACCGTTCACACAATAATAACTTTCTACACAAAAAACAGGATTAGAAAAATGTACAGAATTTTAAATGAAATATTGCCTATAGTTTCTCCAAGAAGTATTTTAATTTTGTATTACATTTGAGTAGATGCATATATTTTGTATCCCATTCATTCTAAAATAGAGCCTGTCGAGTCAATCAAAATACGTTGATTTAAAGTTTTAACATGTATGGCATGAATTCACTTCAAAGTCAATTTGGGTCTTTAATTTATTGGTGAAATTTGTTTTGCTGCTTTCAGAAATTGTAAAAAGAATGTGAGTTGGGATCAGTAGCCTCAATTTATATTTGAATAACTCCGTTCAGTTTGAATTATGATTTGTTAGCTTTCACTGTTACAATGGGACCGCATCCGATATTGTTCCTACTAATATTAAGCCATGTATATTGGTTACACTTTATTGAAAACATGCAATTGCTAAAAAACAGTTGTACACAACAGCAACTTGTAAGGAGGAGAGATTATAAGGCTAAAATTTAAATCTCCAAGGTAAACTGTCTTCCTCTGGAGAATATATTTGCTGAACAGCTAGGAAACATCTTCCTTTGTTTTTTGGTTACTGGATATGTTTTTAAATTTGCTGGCTTTCTCAGTGAAAAAGAACAACAACAATAATCTGATAGCAATGTGTAACACCTATACCATCTGCTCCACGCTTAGAAAAAAAAGAGAGCAACGCGATGTGACATTGATTCCCAAGCTGTAGAGTGTCTGTTGCCTTTATAAAGTGTGTCTGCATCTGCAAAGTGTCTCCCTGTTTGTGTGTGTGTGTCAGGGCAAAAGGGTTAGAGTGGGGGGGTTGATGTCTGCCTTCTAAGTGAGGAAGTGTGTAACAGTGTGTGACAGTGAGTCATCGATAGTGAGAGTTGGAGCCAGACGCTTCTTAGAAAGCATAAAGCGTTGCATGCCCGGACATATCCCGCTTTGTTTATTCACCGTGCTCTCTGGACTGCTTGAGGATGTGCATGATTGTCCAGAGCAGAAGAATTATGACTGGATAGTGGTCAGACACCAGCATCTATCTTGGGGTTGTACCTGACCTTATTATTCTTCTCGCTTATCTCTCTAAGTTGTGTCAAACAGTGATTGTCCCAGTTTCGGGAATTTGGTGTTTCTTTTCCTGCACATTAGAATGAGAAGATTCAAGTGGCTACCAGTATTACTAATTATAGAATTCTTTTTGTAATTTATTGCTGTAATAAAATGGCAGTTGTGGCTCAAGTGATAGAACAGGTTATTTCTGGTCAGTGTGTGTGAATGTGACTGATCATGTTAGCCACTT